>CAUYQV010178141.1:0-126305 GCA_963574575.1 Galagoides demidoff
TTTTTTTGAGATGGAGCCTCAAGCTATCCCCCTGGGTAGAGTGGCATCACAGCTCATAGCAACCTCCAACTCCTGGGCTCAAGCCAGTCTCCTGCCTCCGCCTCCCAAGTAGCTGGGACCACAGGTGCCCGCCACAACGCCTGGCCATTTTTTGGTTGCAGCCATCATTGTTGTTTGGTGGACCTGGGGTTGGGGATTCGAACCCGCCACCTTAGGTGTACGTGGCTGGCGCCTTAGCCGATTGAGCCACAGGCGCTGAGCCTCTTGCATTCTTTTGACAAGCCCTTTTATTTTATTTATTTCAGGTTAAGGTGAGGGTATAGCCAGGTCACGGTGTTAGCATTTCTCGGCAGAGTCCCTGTTGTAGCTGCGCCCTGCACCCAGAAGGGGTGCCCCACACCCTACTTCATCAGCCCTATCTTTTCTGAGCACTTCTTTATTTTCTGGCTCTGCCAGGTGCTCCAGACTCATGTGTTTTCCCTCCTCAGTACCGGAATTAATTACTTGTCCTAGGATCCCTGATTTATTTATGGGGCAATGGTATTTCAAATCCCAGACATAGGTCTGTGGATAGAACCCATCAGTGACTCAGGAGGCCATGAAACCCCTGACACATTCCCATAACTGGTCATAGGAACTCGGCAGTCTCCCCTCCACCACTCACAGGAGGAGAGACCCCACACCCCATAACTGGTCACAGGAACTCGGCAGTCTCCCCTCCACCCCTCACAGGGGGATGCCACCCTCCCACAGCAGCTGAGGTGCCCTCACCCAAGGGCTCCTCTCTCCACTAACTACATTCTCTAAAGGCTGCTGTCTGGGTAGAGGCCAAGGTGTGCTCAGGTCTGGAAGAGCAGTAAGTTTTATGAACTTTCTCCTGTTAAGATTCTGCTTCAAAGTCCAAAGATTTGGCTCAGCGCCTGTGGCTCAATCGGCTAAGGCGCCAGCCACGTACACCTAAGGTGGCGGGTTCGAATCCCCAGCTCGGGCCCGCCAAACAACAATGATGGCTGCAACCAAAAAATAGCCGGGCGTTGTGGCGGGTGCCTGTAGTCCCAGCTACTTGGGAGGCGGAGGCAGGAGACTGGCTTGAGCCCAGGAGTTGGAGGTTGCTGTGAGCTGTGATGCCATGGCACTCTACCCAGGGGGATAGCTTGAGGCTCCATCTCAAAAAAAACAAAAACAAAAAAACATTCAGTTGAATAAAAATTGATTCTCTAGAAAGGAACAATATGTTGATATCAAAGATAGACGTGAAAAGAATACAGAATTAGAAATTAAAAAAAATTACAAATGAGGGTGGTACCTGTGGCTCAAAGGAGTAGGGCACCAGCCCCATATGCCAGAATTGGCGGGTTCAAACCCAGCCCTGGGCAAAAAAAAAAAAAGAAGAAGAAGAAAAATGGAAGATTTCCTGACGATAAATGAAGTCCTGAATTCACAAATTCTCTCAATCAATTCATGTCCTCATTGTTAAAACTACTTTTAGAGGGCAACTTAAAGGTTACTTTTACTTAGATATTTCTCTAAAGCAGCGGGTTCTCAACCTGTGGGTTGAGACCCACAGGAACTGTATTAAAGGGCTGCAGCATTAGGAAGGTTGAGAACCACTGCTCCTAAAGTAATTAGGAAGATAGCCAAGAGAGACCAACAGAGAAATAGGAAGAATAAGTAGTCCTTTGTCTCCTAATCCTCTGAGTAGATTATAGAGTTGGGCAAAAAGGGCAGGGAGATGCTGGCCCCACAGGATGATTAGGGTGAGAGCAGAAAGGGATTTTTTTTGTTTTAATCTAGGTAGGGCTTATCTTTCAAACTGCCTTCTCTTCTGAAAAAGAAGGTGGTCCTACAGGTCAGGTTAGTTGCCTTTCAGCTGAGAAGATATAAGTGTTGGTTAAGTGAATGAATGAATGGCTGGGAGTTGTGTATCACTGGAAGGATCAATTTATTCTCCATAAGGTATTTCCTTAGAAGCCCCAGGGAAGCAACCTGGCTTGCTTATCTGACCTTTGAATTCAGAGAAAAAATAGCTTTTCTACTGTACAGGGAAAAGTGGTACACAGCCTGAAGCCTAAGGGGAATTACGAAGACCTTTAAGAGGACACAGCAAGCTTATTGCCTTAGAACCACATCCTAGAAGTTATTGAAAACATGTGTCTTTTGAAAGTTAGAAAATATTTTTGAAGTTTTGATTCAAGCCCATCTATCACTCTTCAGTTTTCTCCTAAGACATCTGATAGATGAGTGCTATAATCTCTTTAAGTTATAATTTAGGAGAAAAATAGCTGAATGATTTACAATACCTTGATTTTAGTTCTTTTTCTACTTTTGAGTGTCTATTTTTCATTAGAAACATTTGTGAAGGAGAACTTTTATCCACATATAGACAAGCACTACTTGGTTTAGACATACCATTTGTCCTCTAAAAAGATCATCTTTTTAACATGCTAAAGTACTTTTTGAAAGAACAATATTTTATATCCATTCTGTTTTTCAAGGGTCAATTAAAAGTTTATTTAATTTTCAGGCATGAACAAAAAAGGAGAAGCAAAATTCAGAAGCTTAAATATTTTATTAAAATATTTTACAATGATAAGCAAGTTTCTCGTACTTCAGTATCTCCCCTACAGTTTGATTTTAAAGTCATGTTTCAGCAAATCTTCAATATTCGGTTATTATATTGGCCTGAAACAATTTGCTTGAAGGTATGCCATTGTCATTTACTGTGGTATCTTATGTATTTTTCATCTAATGTATGTATTATGCCATCAAAATTTAAAAATTTTTATTAGCTACTGATGTGGTAATTTCTTTTATATGAAGAGATGACTCATTCTATGCACATGTATCTTATATATTGAGATTATCTCTATGGGTAGGCAAGATACTTATAATTATATTTAAATGTATAATATAATATTTTATTTAATTTGTAATTGTTCCAAATACTTTTCTTCTGCTAAAATTTCTGTCAGCTTTGGATGTGTGACATTACTGTGCATTCTCAAGTAAAGTAGAAGAGTTGGTTAAAGTGTAATGAGTAACGTGGCCTTCACTGCACTTTCTTAATTATTGTGTTAAGACATTTATACTTTACACTTAGTAGATTTGACATGTACCCTTGAAGGCTATGTTAACCAGTTTGTTATAGGTATTTCAAATTATATATAAAACCAGCGCATTGTACCCCATAGATGCATTATTGTACACAGCTATGATTTAATAAAAAAAAAAAGGGTAATGAGTAGCATAACTATGGTAAGTATAGAATGATTTTTCCAAATTGTCCCAGTCCTGACTTGGTGGCTTCAGTCTCTTGATGTATTTTTTTCTTCATTTGTTTTATATTTTGGATCCCTTTAAAAATCATATGAAAGCATATACACATGACCCCTAATTCCTGCCCAAAGACCTTTCGACCATAAGAACCCTTGCACTAAAGGAAGAAGAAAATAGGATAATGGAAAAAAATTAGAGACAGTAAAGGAATCTAAACAAGAAGTCTGATGGCTAATATAGCTGTTAAACTTAAATCTAGACTTGAAAGAAAAGTTAGGAGAGAATAAAGATTAGTGAGTAAGAAAGTGGGGCTTGAGGAGTAGGGAGAGGATTATAATTACAACTCTAAATCAAAATTATTTTTATAACACTAAGATAATTTTGTTCTGTCCTTCATAGGTGCTCTATTCAGTCCTCATTTATTCAATTTTCTATCATCTTTACAATGTCCCTCTGTTTAAATTCCTGCATTAAAAATATGCTAACTATATTTTCTACTATTGAGCCTAAAGTAAATTGTGATACAATAATCCAATCACTTGAAGTTTAAAGTTTGCTTTCCCAAAAGGTAAATGTGTATTTTGAATCCTTCTTCATCCTGTCAGTTAGCACGTCATTTTTTTTTTAGTTTTTAAAAATTAATTAATTAATTTTTATTGTTTGGGATTCATTGAGAGTACAAAGAATTAGGTTACACTGATTGCATTTGTTAAGTAAATTCCCTCTTATAATTGTGTCCCACCCCCAAGAGATGTGCCATACACCATGACCCCCCCAACCTTCTCCCTACTCCTCCTCCCCGCTCTCTCATTCCCCTCCCCCCACCATGTATTAGGTCATCTACTGCCTCCATATTAGAATTGAGTACATTGGATTCTTGTTTCTCCATTCTTGTGATGCTTTACTAAGATGAATGCATCCCACCTCAATCCAGGTTAATACAAAAGATGTAAACTCTCCATCTCTTATAATGTCTGAATAGTATTCCATGGTATACATATACCACAGCTTGTTAATCCATTCCTTAATTGGTGGGCATTTAGGTTTCCACATTTTGAAGATTGTAAATTGAGCTATGATAAACAGTCTACTGCAAATGTCCTTGTAATAAAATGATTTTTTTCCTTCTGGGTAGATGTCTAGTAATGGGATTGCAGGATCAAATGGGAATGATATAACCTTTTTGGAAGGAAGTATGGAGAATCCTCAAAGAACTCAAATTAGCACATCATTCTAATGAACTAAGAGGAAGGGAAGGAGAGTAATCTTGTTAGAGACAAACTGTGCCATTAACAGCTGCAAAAAATTGAAAAGTAAATCTTTACACTCTAGCCTAAAAGATTATAACTGCGTTTCTACTTCATTTTTTACCTCACCTCTACTCTTCACTTCAGCCAATCTGAACTGCTTTTCTCCCCCATACATCCTTGCAATTGTCTACCTCTGAGCTTTTACACATTCTAGTTCCTCCATATATGTATGTATGTATGTATGTATTTTTTGAGACAGAGTCTCATTTGGTCACCCTTGGTAGAGTGCTATGGCATCATAGTTCATAGCAACCTCAAACTCTTTTGAGTAATCCTCTTGCCTCAGCCTCCTGAGTAACTGGGACTACAGGGACCTGCCACAACACCTGGCTATTTTTTAGAGACGGGGTCTCTCTCTGGCTTGGGCTGGTCTTGAACCTGTGAGCTCAGGCAATCCACCTGCCTCAACCTCGTAAGTACTGGGATTACAGGTGCGAGCCCTCATGCCTGGCCTGAGCTGCTCCATTTATAACACTCAATTTCCTTTTCAACACTTTTAAGATCCTCAGCCTCACCCACACAGTGTGGTGTTGATAACTGTCATCAGGTCACAGGTCTCCTAGGAGACCTCACCAGGGTGAATTTTCTATTTTTGTATACTTACCACTGTCCGAGGTCTGGCCTCCAGCTGTAGTCAGAGAACTTGGATTTGCCAGGTCACTGAAAATGCATTTATATACCCTAAGCAAATTCAACAAGGTTGAAGTGTTAAAGCAGAATGTCACCAACACTTGAATATATTTATCAGTTCATTTTCTCTTTTAGCCAATTTACTGATGTATAAGAAGAAATTTCTCACTCTAGGACTGTTGCATGCTTATAATCCCAGCTATTTGGGAGGCTGAGGGGCTCCTTGAGCCCAGGAGTCACAGAGCAACCTGGGCAATATAGTAAGACCTTGTCTCTTAAAAAAAAAAAAAATTCTTTCACAGGCTATAGCTCCTACATACCCTTCTGCATTAGGGATGCCTTTGACAAAAAGATCAGTGTATTAGCTTAAATTCACTCTTACAAAAGATTATTTAGATGACCAGAAAAAAATATGTCATTATTCGGCTTTCTTTTTCCTTTGCTTTCTTGGCTAATCAGCCATCCTTTTAATTGGCACATTCTTATCTTTCAAGGGGTAGTTTTCCCCTTGATTTCCTTCTTAGAGCACATATAACTGTTTCCCCAAGCACTGACAAAATTCTGTAAGTCAAAATGACATTTTCCTATTGAAAAAAATTTGGATCTCCACACCCATAGCACAGTGGTTACAGTACCAGCCATATACCCTGAGGCTGGCAGATTTGAACTCAGCCTGGGCCTGCTAAACAACAATGACAACTACAACCAAAAAATAGCCTGGTGTTGTGGCAGGCACCTGTATCCCAGCTACTTGGGAGGCTGGGATTACTTGAGCCCAAGAGTTAGAGGTTGCTATGAGCTGTGACACCACTGCACTCTACCCAGGGTGACATAGTGAGACTCTGTTTCAAAAAAATAAATAAAAGTAAAATATGTTGGTTTCTAGTTATGGCAGTGAACTTAGATGGAATTGTAGTAGAAAGCACAGCACAATCAGAAGTCCTTGGCTTAGTATTCACTGAACCCCAATAGTACTTTCAACTCCGCACCTCCTTTTTCCCTTCTTCTGGAACTTTTCCTCCCTGCCTGACTCCCTTAGCTTAACTTGTCCTTAAATTCCATGAGCCAATGATTCTCCCTTCTTGCTAACTAGTTCTGCCAGGGTTTCTATCACTTATGATAAAAACTAATATACTTTCATCTGAACCTCTATTTACTCATTTATAAAGTGAGAATAATATCTCACTTCCTATAATTTTTATCAAGTTTAAATGAGATAAAGAATATTTAAAATACTACACAAAAGTAAGTTATTAGGATATTGTGTTATATGTATCTGTGTTCTCAGAACTGTATTTGTAATACTTGTGTTCAACTTATTTTCTATAAAAACATTAGAAGAGGGTATATGATTATCTGCTTTCCTCATCATGTGGTTGAATTGCTATAGCAACACCTATTTTCAAGTATTTTTTAAAAATAAATAAAAAATATGTTATTGTGGGTTTTCTTTTCTATTTTGTATTTCTTGCGAGCTATCAGCTATTTCTTTTTCTATTTAGGTTTATGAAATAAGTAAAAGTACAAGATTACTGGCAAAACTGTATTTACCTTTCCCTAACTACACAGAGCTGAAAGGCAAAAGTATTTTGGAATATGTAGAGTTTAGCTCTGATAAGCTGGTCACACCTGTGGATGGAGAAGTAGGAAGCAGTGAGTTCATTAAACATGTTTCTTCCCCCATGTTTTCTTCATGAGCACCATCTCCTAAACAACCCTAGGTCATTTACATGTGCAAAGAATTTTGGTATTTATAGTTGGGGTTAAAAATGAATTAAATTCTCCATTTAGTGTTGAACTAGATTGTTTAAACCTTTGTCTTAAATCAGATTTTCAGGAAATTTAAAATTTTCAGTTAGCACCTATGCTTTTCGTCCAGGACAAGAGCATCATGCTTTCTGGAAGCGAGCTCTGCTCTGCTCTGCCTCTGCCTCTCCTTCAGTGAGCCTAAGGGGCGCCAGGACATGTGCATTAGTGTAGGCAAGGGAGAAAGAAAAGGAGGGAGGGGAGACAAGAAAAAAGGATAGGGAAAAAAGAAGGGATATTTCTGTTTGTTTTTCAGTAGATTTTAGATTTTACTCTTATGCAATTCACTTTAAGTTAGCAGATCCCTGAGAACACTGTCATTCCTATCCTCCGCAAGGTTCCTTTCCTTTACCTTTCTAGGGGTTTCGCAGTTGCTCATGTGGCGGAAAGGAAGGAAGTATGAACAAGTGAGCAGGGAGAAGAGAAGAAAATAAGTAGGCAAAAGTGCCTGGGGAGAACAGATTCTGTTCAGAGTTTAGGTGAAGTAGAAAAAGAGAGTTGTGGAGACCCAGGAGAAAAGACTCAGGACTCAAAAACTTTAGGAAACACAGAAAAAGTTCCGGGGAGTAATGGTAAAATCTCTGGAGATTTAGAGGAAAAATGGGTAGAGACAAAAGGTCAAGAAGGTAGGGAAAGGGAGACAGAGCAGCTTGTCTCCCTCCTTTTCTCCTGCCAGTGGTTCTTTCCTGCTGGAAGCTACTCCCAGAATGGTGAAGAGACTTCCAGGCACACAAAGAGGAAAATGGTGTTTACCCTGTGCATTCAGCTCAGTCTTTTCCTCTTTCTTTTGTAGTTTGTTTAAAGCAGGCTTCCTGGAGGTCTTGGAGATGCTCAGGGAACAGCCTGGGTGCAAAACAGAATATGCCTTTGTGTTTCTTGGGTTCCATAAGTAAAAGTCAAGAGAAAAATCCACAATTTGCTTCTGCACATTTTTAAAATTTGTTTCTAATGCCTTTTATAAACAGATGTGCCTTTTATTCTTGGGGAAAATGGAACTGAAGAACTGTGTCTTTTAACTTCGGGAAAACTTAGCTATTCTCTTTCGTGGGCCTTAGATGAAAATGGCATTCCTTTGACACCTCTGTCCCAGTTATCAAGATCTACTTACTGCAGGTAATAGACATTTATGTTTGGAAAATAATGCCAGTTCTCAGCAAGGCATTGCATAAAACGTGTATGTAAAAGGGAAAAGCCAAGCACTGGTAGGAACAGTTTAGTTTATATGGATATTAATTTCCTTTTTCTATTTTTTTTTGTAGAGACAGAGTCCCGCTTTATGACCCTGGGTAGAGTGCTGTGGCGTCACAGCTCACAGTGACCTCAAACTCTTGGGCTTAAGTGATTCTCTTGCCACAGTCTCCTGAGTAGCTGGGACTACAGGTGCCCGCCATAACGCCTGGCTATTTTTTTGTTCCAGTTTTAGCTAGGGCTGGGTTTGAACCTACCACCCTTGGTATATGGGGCTAGCACCCTTCCCACTGAGCCACAGGTGCGGCCCCTAATTTACTTTTTCTTTAAATCACTTTACTAAGACAGTAAATTTATATGTAGGAGAATGTGTCTCTTCAATGTGCTTAGTATTATAGCCACACAGATGATGAGAGAAGCATTCCCATATCCTTTAACTTGTAGGCCAAGACTCCCAAGAATTTTATTTCTGGGCCTTTTTATCTCCCAGTCATGCTGGATTACAAAGAATAATTTATACATTATTAGCTTGCTGGCAGGAAATTCCTAGAAATTTTATTCTGTGTCCTGGGAATTCCCAGAGGTGTTAAAATTAATTTTTAGAACACACACACAAACAAGATTACTAGAAAGAGTACAATAAAACTATAAAAATGATGATAATGCTGGCTTCCTTCACTGAGGAACATGATAAATGTAAAAGAACAAGTAGGTTTCATTAAAAAGTGTTCAAAAGACATGAAAGAATGTTTTTCAAAAGAAGATAGATCAATGGCCAATCAGCACATGAAAAAATGCTCAACATCACTAATCATCAAGGAAGTGCAAACCAAAACCACAATGAGATATCACCCAACTCCAGTGAGAATGGCTCTTATCATATACTCAAAACAACAGATGATAGCAAGGGTGCAGAGAAGAAGGAATTCTTACACACTGTTAGTGATACTGCAAGCTAGTACTAACTGTATGGAGCATAGTATAGAGCAGGGATCCTCAAACTTTTTAAACAGAAGGCCAGATCACTGTCCCTCAGATGGTTGGAAGGCGGGATTGCGGGCCATGGGACAAGTCGGCTGCTAAGCACGACAGGCAGCAGCAGCAAAAACACCTGGTGGGCCGGATAAATGTCCTAGGCAGGCTGCATGTGGCCCACGGACCATAGTTTGAGGATGCCTGGTATAGAGATACCTCAAAGAACTAAGAGTAGACCTACCATTGGATCCAACAATCCCACTACTGGGCATTTACCCAAAGTAAAAATAAAGACATTCTATCACAAAGACACTTGCGCTCGAATGTTTATAGCAGCATAATTAACTACATGTGGAAACAACCCACGTCCTCACCAATATGTGAGTAAATTAATAAAAGGTGGTATATACCACCCCACATATTCAAAAGACATGAATGAAATATACTTAACATCACTAATCATCAAGGAAGGAATCATCATCTCTCTAGTAGGGGGATGTTGCTAGTGGTGGAGGCTGTACATATGCATGGAGGCCAGGTGTGTGGGAACTCTCTGTACTCTCTATGCAATTTTAAAACTTTTCTAAAACAATTGTCTTTTTAAAAAATGAAACTAAAAATATTTAATTGCTATGAATAACTTGAATTAAATGGGAAATCAAAACTACAATTAGAAACTATTTAAAAAATAACAAGGAGAACACTATAAAAACCAGTGGCATATGGCCAGAGTCAGAGTTCATAAAGCTTTTCCTGGGTAAATAAGAGTTTTGAGAGGAAGGAACCCCTAGACTAAATGGCAATAGCACAAGGAGATTAATAGTGCTGAGGAAACTGAAGTACTGGAGGTAGGTTACTTAGCCAGAAGTTTGAAAGTAAAAAGATGCTAAAAAATAAGATAGCAGAACCAAAGTGTAGATTTCTGTAAAATGGGGGCAATCTTTATCTTTTTAAAGATATCCATGTGAAAAAAAAAGCCAGACTATATTAGGAAAAGTGTATAAGGTCCTTCAGAGTCAGGAAAGTTTCTAACCACACCCCAAGAAAACAGCTGTGGCTCCAGAGGAGAGAAAATATTTTTTTAAAATAAGACAATGAGACAGAAATCACTATGAAGACAGAAATGTAATTTTAATGAATATTCTTATTTTGCTAAGTAAATGAGGCTTTCAGTCTATTTTCCTTGTCTCTGACCTATTATTTTATATTTTTTTAATG
Source organism: Galagoides demidoff (assembly GCA_963574575.1). Classification (NCBI taxonomy): domain Eukaryota; kingdom Metazoa; phylum Chordata; class Mammalia; order Primates; family Galagidae; genus Galagoides; species Galagoides demidoff. The sequence continues at coordinate 10,404 of CAUYQV010178141.1, forward strand.
TCTCTCCTCTGCATCCTGGGTTAATTTCTGGGTACTATCTTTCAATTCCTTAACTCACTATTCAACTTTGTCCTGTGTAGGGTTTATCTGATTTTTACATTATAACTTTTGAAAGTTTTCTACTTGGTTCTACTTGTTCTTTGTTCTTATTTCTGCCTGGTTTTGTCTTCATAATTTCTTGCTTTAAAAAATGAGTTTTAACATCTTAAGCATACTTCATTAAAATGTGTTTGGCAGACTTCTCTAAAATTAATTTCAACTACAATTAATTTATGTAAATCATTAATAGTATTAACTATTAGCTAATAGTTAATACCTGATTTCTGAGCACAACTTCTTTATGTGATTTGAAGTTTCGTTTATCAGGATCATTCATTTTCTTTTTTTTAAATTTATTTTATTTTATTTTTTATTATTAAATCATGGGATCATTCATTTTCAGTGGGAGAGCTTTGGTGTGATTTTGATTCAGACATTTTTGTGGTTATTTTTATTCTCTCCCTCTATGTCTGCCCTTCCTTCCCTAATGACTTTGAAGGTATCTTCCCTTGTCCCTCCAAGCCCAAAACCTAGCATCATCCTTACTGTGTCTTTGGGGGCACCTACACAGGCTTATTATTGGAGCTATTGTGGATCTAGGCATTTGGTCACCTGAAAGCTTAGCTGAGTTCCCTATAATGATACAGTGTGTTTGTGCTTCTCCCTCTCTAGACTCACAGCTCTCTCTATAAGCCAGAGCCCTGTGCAGTGATCAGTATCATTTTTGTAAGTGAAGTAACACCCAGATCTTTGGCTTAAAATGATAAGCCTGGTGTTGATAGCTTTTCTTAGAAACTGAGCCCACAACCACCTATGACTACTTCCAGGCCTGAAGCCCAGTGGGCTCACACTTCCCCCACTCACCACTCTGCTTTTCTTTTCCATTTCATAGGAGTGTTTATCTTAGCTTTGAGCCCAGTTGCATTTTTAACTATTTTTAATAAGTTTATTAGTGTTTATTAGTGTTAGGGTGGGAGTTTGTTTTTCTTTGCCCACATGTGAATTCCCACCTTAACAAATAGGATATAACTCACATACTTATATTATAAAATTCAACCACTTAAAGTATATAATTTTTTAATATATTCACAGTTATGTAGTCATCACCACAATCTGGAAATGGATGGTGGTGACTGTTGCATAACACTGTTAATGGTACTTAATGATACTGAATAATATATAGTATATATGTGTATATATATATACAACTATTTTAAAACTTCACATGAACTTTGTGTCACCTTGTACTTAAAAATGGTTAAAATTGTAAATTTTATATGTATTTTACCTCAATTTTTAAAAATGATGCCTTTGGGTATATAAGAAAGACAGAAAGTCTTCAGTCATTTGACTGGTCTTGAACTAAGGGACAGTATTACTTACTTGGTGTTCAGTTGTGGGGGGGTCATGGAAATGACCCAGGGATTTTGTAACAGCCCACAGCTAAACTACTTATAGGAGCAGCTGAGGGAGTAACTGTAGTGAGGCTCTGAGGTTTTTATTACTTCCCATAAGGCAAAAATCATGGGTTTATGTTGAAATCCAAATCCAAAACTCTCTCTCTCTCTTTTTTTAAGGATATAATGGTCTAAGTTTCTTTCTCTAATATATTCATTAACATTTAAGCTTTTCCTCAGATTCTGTCTTCTAGGGCTATAGTCTCCAACCCCTGGGCCGTGGACCAGTATTGGTCCATGACCTGTTAGGAACTGGGTCACACAGCATCACCACCTGAGCTGTACCTCCCGTCCCATCTCCACCCTCCCAACTTAGACTGTGGAAAAATTGTCTTCCATGAAACTGATCCCTGGTACCAAGAAGGTTGGGGATTGCTATTTATGGGAGCTGAGATAAGATTGTTTTCTTTTTCTTTCTTTCTTTCTTTTTTTTTTTTTTGAGTCAGAGTCTCAAGCTGTCACCCTGAGTAGAGTTTTGTGGCGTCACAGCTCACAGCAAGCTCAAACTCTTGTGCTTATATGATTCTCTTGCCTCAGCCTCCCAAGTAGCTGGGATGACAGGATCCTGTCACAATGCCCAGCTTTTTGGTTGTAGCTGTCATTGTTGTTTGGCAGGCCCAGGTTGGATTCAAACCCACTAGCTCCAGTGTATGTGGTTGGCACCCTAGCCGTTTGAGCTACAGGCGCCGAACCTAAGATTGTTTTCAAAAGAAGGAAACTTTGTTATGCGATAGTGTCGAGACTGTCAGGTCCTAGTGATCTCTTATGACATACACATCAAAATGTTCAAACATGAGAGCAGAAATAGGAAGTAAAAGAAAAGAAAAATATTCAGATTTCAATTATTTATAACTTTGTTCAGGCATTGCCTTTTGCAGCAATAACCTTAGAAGATTTGTCATGGAAATATGAACAGATAGGCTTGGTGCCCTTAGCTCAGTGAGTAGAGCGCTGGTCACATACACTGTAGGTGGTGGGTTTGAGCCTGGCCTGGGCCTGCTTAACAACAGTGACAACTGCAACCAAAAAAAAAAAAGAAAGAAAGAAAGAAATATGAACAGATAGAAAGGAGATGATGTAAAATGTGTGCCCAGGTTTGGGCTAAGACATTACTGAGTCTTTGTCAGAACTGTATTTTTGGAATCCCCATATATAAATGGGATCTTTTCTAGAGGCTTTATGGAAAGGATCTTGGAAACCTTTTAGTCCAAATTCCTCTACACATGATGGGCTTGGTTATTTATGAAGAGAGATTAAATAACTAGAACAATTGGAAGCTCTAAAGAAATCTTAACTCCTTGGGGATGAATTCCTGCCACACTTAGCCTATAGCTCAGGTCACTAAGGGTAGATTATGAGTCTAGCCTATTTTTTATAAAAACTACATCTCTCAAACTTTTGAAGATTGTCTCATATGACCAAAGATACTTCCTTGGAACATATTGCCTGGTTAATTGGATTGCTCTCTATTTTGTTTCAATTGGAGAGATATAGCCTAAATGTCGTTTTGATTTTGTATACTTTCTTGGTTTTACTTAAGCAAATATTTCGGTTAAATCTCAATATTGTGCATCATATGAAAAGAAAATATTAATAAGTGCCTATGTTTAGGGATTATAGAATATATCCAATAAGCACTGTTCACTTAAACATCTACTATATTTTAGCTACTACATGGAGTGGAGGTGGAAGAGATTTACAGATTTTCTTCTTAAGAAGCTTACTATCCTTCTACCTTTCTTTGATGCAAGTTTGAATATGAGAAGAACCAGGAGAGCTATCACATCTAAATTTCCAATTTTATCCTCAAAGACAGGAGATAGATAGGTTTTTATCTTTAAATACCCAAATGGGTAGGTTTAATGACATAGTAATATAATTTTCATATTGTATGCAAATTCACAAAATATTTTCTCTATGTCAGTATGTTAAGGAATGTGGATGCAAGAGGGGTTCCTGGAATTCCGTGGCTCACTAATGCACAGAAGCTTTTTGAATGGGCAAACGAAGTCAGAATTGATCCAAATAATCCAGAATATTCTGATTTAATGGAATTTATTAGGGTAAGTCATAGCAAATATCATTATAGTAAATGTATCCTATTTCCTATGCTCTACCCCTTTCTACTCTCCCATAGTTTGCTATGTATATTTTTCTAGGCACTAGGGGACATATAAAGGTAAACCTGAGGACTGAAATTTAGTAACTGAAGTAATTATTGTGTTAGGCCTGATGTTTGATCTTTTGTACCTACTTAGCAGCCCATAGCATATTCAACAGGGTAACTTTGAGGTTAACATCTATTGCACCAAACTATATGCCAGCCACATTATTAGATACTGAAGATATCAAGATGACTTATGGACACACTTATTCCCTCAGACTCCATTATATTGTCACTTCAATAGTTCCTTATAGCCTATGGAGCTCTATGTACCCCAAACATCCTTTCATTCTTTTTTTTGAGACAGAGTTTCATTATGTCGACCTCAGTAGAGTGCTGTAACATCACAGCTCACAGCAACTTCAAACTCTTGGGCTTAAGCAATTCTCTTGCCTCAGCCTTCCAAGTAGCTGGGACTACAGGCGTCCACCACAACACCTGGCTATTTTTTTGTTGAGGTTGTCATCATTGTTGTTTAGCTGGCCGGGCAGGGTTCGAACCTGCCAGCCTTGGTGTATATGGCTGGCACCGTAACCACTGTGCTACAGGTGCCAAGCCTCAAACATCCTTTCTTCATACCTTTTTCATGCCATTGTTCTGCCTAGAAGGGCATCCACAGTGGCTACCTTATCCACCCTGCAAGGCTGATAAATGCTTCCCTGGTAACCTCAGTTAGACACAGGATCTCAACTTGCTCTCCTGTCAACCTTTTTTCTTTTTAAATAAACTCTTACAACTCCAATCTTATTCTGACCTTTACTGTAATTATTCATTTATGTATTTTATCTTTCCTGGTGGTAGAACTATAGCTGAGAAATCTTTGTCTCTTTGGTAGCAACTAGCACTATTTCTTGCACATACCATGCACTCACATTTCCATTTGTTAAATAAAGGAACTTATGAATTAGATTACTACAACTGAGCTCCCCTAGATTAGAGCTTTCCAACTGATGTGCAGAATTGATTATAGGTGTACAGAAATACTGACCTGTTCTCAACTCTTAGGGCAACCAGGTAGAATAGTTTTACATCACTTTCGAGTCAGTGTACAATACAAATCTTTCATTTTCTGTGTAAGTCATGACTGGGAGATGGTTGAGAGGCCATGTAGACTGGATTTGTATTTTTGGTGCATGTTCTATCCCTCTGTATTCAGTTGCTCTTAGTTTCCTACTTATATTGCTACTCGTACAGCTCCCAGTTGACAGAGAAAAAAGTATTTGAAATAATTCCTAAATTTAAAAAAACTTAATGTTTTAAATAAAGGTTTTACATTTTTGTGTTTTACAGCACATGAGATATAAGGAACAGGTTATTCCAAAGTATTTCCGTCTTGAACAATTGCAAGATGAATTTAACTTTGTTTCTGAAGAGGAGATAATAAAGAATAAACGTTTCCAGCTATTTCAGCTTAGAAACACAAGTCTATTAGATATTTTCCCTCTACAGCAAATACCCCTCTATGAAAGAGAAATTCCAGATTCAGTCTTCCAGGTAACTGGTTTCTATTTGAACATGATTTGTTGTGTGATAAAGGTAATATTTTTCAGCTTTAAACCTATCCTAATTTCTTTCTTTTTTAAAACTAATAATCTGTAGACATATTTCCTCCTCTTTAGGCATTAAAAAGTTATATCTCCCATAATTTCAGAAAGTCCTAAGCTTGACTTTAAACTTAATGTTGTCCAAACACCTGTTTAACAGACAAGATCCTTCAGGTATATTCTAAATTTATGTGACTGTTGTATTTTTCCATCACAAACTGTATTACCAATTTAAAAGCAGATTTGGGGGGGGAGTGGGGAGAAACATTATCACACTAAACTTATACAATTATAAAGCCATCTCAATTTCCGAATCTTTTTTATTTTAGAGACAGAGTCTCACTGTATCACCCTCGGTAGAGTGTTGTGGCGTCACAGCTCACAGCAACCTCCAACTCCTGGGTTTAGGTGATTCTCTTGCCTCAGCCTCCCGAGTAGCTGGGACTATGGGCACTGCCAGAACACCTGGCTATTTTTTTGTTGTTGTTGTTGCAGTTTGTCTGGGGCTGGGCTCTAACCTGCTTCCTTCAGTATATGGGGTCGGAGCCCTACCCACTGAGCCCTGGGTGCCGCCCAATGAATCTTTAAAATATGAAAATGTTAGCCTTATTTGATGGTATGCAGGAGTCAGCTGGTACCTACTAGTGAGTAGTAATCCTTGCAGTTGAGTTTGCTAAGAGGTAGTTCAAGAAGAAAGAAATATTTTTCCATTCTGAAGAAATGCCCATGCATTAGAATTATCACTGCAGGGTGATGTCAGACAACGTAGATAAAGATACTAGATTCTGATGAAAGATATTAAAGTTTATACATTTTATAAGACAGAAAGAGTAAATGCCCTCTAATAGAATAAGGTTTTTTATTTCAAAATTTTAAGGGGTATGAATGTTTTTGTTACAGGGATAGCTTTTGTAATCAGGGCTATATTATGCCCATCACCCAAATAGTACTTTTTGTACCCATTGGGTAGGTTTTTGTGCTCCACTCTCCTTCCACCTGTATGCTCAATTTCCAGTAACTTTGACTCCCTTCTGGGAACTTTTACTTTCTTCAGGTTGTTAATTTGTGATCCTTCTGTCTTTTTGATGTTGGCATTTAAGCACATGAATTTTCCCCTTAGGAATGTTTTTGATGAATTCCATAGATTGCAATAGCTTGTGTCCCCTTTGCCATTCAGTTCAAGGAATCTTCATTTTCATCTTAATTTCATTATTTACCCAATTGCTTAGCATCTAGTTGTTTAATTTTCATGACTTTGTATACATTTGAGTGTTTCTCTTGAAATTGCTTTCTAGTGTTGTTCCACTGTGGTCTGAAAAGACACGTGGCATTATTTTCTTCCTTTCAATTTTCTGAGACATGTTTTCTATAAATGTCTGTTAGTTCCGTTGATGCTAGGGTCCTGTTTAAGTCCAATGTTTATTTATTTGCTGCTCTGATGATATCTCTGCAGCTTTGGCACTGGGGTGTTGAAGTCTCCAGCAATTATAATGCTACTATTTATCTCTTTGCTTAGATCTAGTAGAATTTGCATTATGAATCTGGTAGCTCCAGTGTTTAGGATTGTTATATCTTCTTGTTGAATTATTCCTTTTACCATTATATCATGACCATCTTTGTCTTTCTTTACCATTGTCAATTTAGAATCAATTTTCTCTGATAGGAGAATGGTTATACCCACCCTCTTTTGGTTTCTATTTGCATAGAATTTTTCCCATCCTTTCACATTGAGCCTGTGTTCATCCTTGTGGTTTATATGTGTTTCCCAGACACAATAAATACTTGGGTTGTGTGTGTGTTTTTTAATTTATTAAGCCAGTCAATATCTTTTGCATGATGTATTTAAACCATTAATGTTGAGTGATAGAATTAATAATGTGGTATGCCTTTATGTTCATCTTGTTGGGTAATACCTTATTGCTTTATTTTCCCTCATGTGCTATTTTTAAAAAGAGCTGTGAGCTTTAGTTTTGGGGGGAGATTTTATACAGGTGGGTGTCTATTGTGTTGATATATGTATAATACAGTTCTGATTATTTCCCACAGGGGACATCTGGTTATGACAAATTTCCTCAGTGTTTTCTTGTTTGGAAAAGACTTAATTTCTCCATCAATTGTGAAATTTTGTTCTGCAGGATACAAAATTTTAGGCAGGAAGTTGTTCTGTTGAAGAAGATTGAAGATGGAGCCCCACTCCTTTCTGGCTTGTAAGGTTTCTGTTGAGAAGTCTGGAGTTAGCCTGATGGGCTGACCTTCTGTAGGTTAGTTGTTGTTGCTTTCATCTTTCTGCTTATAGAATTTTCTCCTCTATTTGACTTTAGCCAGGTTGATTACTATGTGTCTTGGAGATGTCCTTTTTCTTATGAATCTTCCTGGTAACCTATTACCATCTTGTTTCTAGATGTTTGGGTCTCAAGCACTGCCAGGGGAGTTTTCCTCCATTATTACTTTGAATAGATTTTCCATGTTTTTAGTTTTTTCTTCTTCTCTCTTAGGGATACTTATAATTCATATGTTGGTTGACTTCATATAGTCCCACATACCTCTGAGTTTCTCTGCTTTGTTATTCTTTTCTCTACCTCTTTGGGGTAGGTCAAGAAGCTTATCTTCAAGCTCTGCGATTCTTGTTGGTTTAGTCTATTGCTGAGGTTTCTTCTGTGTTTTGAAATTTTATAAATGACTCTTGCACTTCTTTAATCTCTATTTTGTCTTTTCTTATGTTGTCTGGACATTTTAGTTAATTTTCTGAAATAATTTTTGGCTTCTTTTTGTTGGTTTTCAACTTTCTTTTCAATTCCATTCATATTTTTGCCATTCATATTCTGAATTCCATTTCTGTCATTGTGGCAATTCTTGTGGTTGGATTTCACTACCATATTTCCATTGTGATAACTTAAGAGTGTCGAACTGTTTTGGTTTTTCATGTCACTAGAATTCTTCTCATCTAAAATCTCTTTTCTTGGCTCAAGGCTGATAAGTTTACAGGGCATCTCTTCTTTGCTGGGAACTCTCTTGCTTTTTAAAAGAAGGGGAGGTCTCTAAAGCTTTTTCCTACTCTGGAATGGGGAGGGGAAGGTCATGTACACTAGAACCCTGTAATGCAGATGTTCTGATTTATCATGTTCACCTGTGATTGTGTTAGTTTAAACCTGTGATGGATGATCTTTGTGGTGGGTGCCAAATTGTTCAATGCCTTCCTACAGAGTTGTAAAAAGTTTGAGCATGTAGCTGGGTAAGACCTCTACACAGAGGCTGGCACTGGGGAGATTACCTTTTTTTTTAGTTTTTGGCTGGGGCTGGGTTTTTTAGTTTTTGGCTGGGGCTCTGGCATATGGGGCTGGCGCCCTATTCCTTTGAGCCACAGGCACCGCCCAAGGGGAGGTAACTTTTAGTAGGGTTTCCTTGCATAGGTGACAGTGGCAGCTGGGTAAAGATATCTAGGCAGTGGTCATAAGATCTGGGCTTGCCAGAACAAGGTGTGGGGTAATGGCAGTTTGATGCTGGGAGATCCTTGGTGGGGTGTTGGACCTTGGGGCAGTTCCACTGGCCCTGTGGCAGTGGGGGAGAGTCAGGGGTGGGGTCTTAGGGTCCAAGTGCAGCACTGGAATCTCAGAAGTGGTGTCTTGAACTTGGCAGGAGCTCTGTAGCTGCAGGGGTGAAGCCTCAGGCTCCAGTGTGAGACCTTCAGAGCAGGGACTGGGAAGGAGCCAAAGGGAGGGCTTCTGAGCCAGGGCTCAAAGGCCAAAGCTGGGGCTGTCCTGACCTGGAGGGCAGAGGCAAGGACGTGCAGGTGACAGACCATTCTGCAGGCTCAGGGACTACAGATCCCAAGTGACACAGGTGGGGCTTGGCTCCAGTTGCCCAGGTACCACAGGCTTAATGAAGCAGTTGCACAAAGCTTCCATCTTGGAGCTGATAGTGCCCCAGGCAACTCCTCTGCTCAGATCCTCCCACTCTGGAAGGAAAGGTCATCTGGCTTCCAATCACAGGATACAGCTCAGAGGACCCTCTACTACTCCATCCCAAGCCAGTGGAGGTTATGTGAAGGCTACTGCTGCAAGGCTGAGTCCCATGCCAACCTAGTACTATGTATCTGAGAATACAATATTGTGTCAGCTGCAGAAATGCAGGATCAGTTGTCACCACATCCATATTGTACCTGTTGTCTGGTGCAATGACTCTGCACATACTCTAAGCAGCTCAATTGTCTGTCCAGATAGAGGCCTGTGGTGGTAAAGGGAGCCCTCTCACAACTCAGCCACAGTGCTTGTGGGGTGAGTGCAGTGCCCTGTTATTCTGTTCTCCTAATCTTCCTTACCTGTAGATGCCTCCTCACAGAGCCCCTCAACCTTGTTGAATGTATTAGTCCATCATTTTCTCTTCCACACTGAGTATCTCACATTGCTTTTCTATGATTTCAGTGTTCCTTTTGAGAACAGCTATCTGCAGGTAGGCATCTGCTGCAAATACTTTGCTTGAGAGCACTATGCTCACTGACTGCTTCTACACCACCATCTTCCCTCAGTAATCTCAAGTTTTAATTATTAACTTAAACTTTGCTGAATTATTATCAATTGATAATAAAAAAGATAAATTTTTAAATATTTGGTTTCATTTTATTCCAGACTGAAGGAAATTGCAATAAGCCACTTAATATTAAAGATAATAAAGAGCCAGACAGGGTGGCACACGTCTCTAGTCCTGGATAATCTAGAGGTTGATGTAGGAAGACTGCTTAGGCCCAGGAGTTTGAGTCCAGATTAGGCAACAGAGTGAGACTTTGTCTCCAAAAGATAAATTAAAAAAGAAAAGTAGGGTGGTGCCTGTGGCTCAGTGAGGAGGGTGCTGGCCCCATATACTGAGGATGGCAGTTTGGAAGCTGACCCCAGCCAAACTGCAACAAAAAAAAGCCGGGCATTGTGGTGGGCACCTGTAGTCCCAGCTACTCGGGAGGCTAAGGCAAGAGAATCTCCTAAGCCCAGGAGTTGGAGGTTGCTGTGAGCTGTGATGCCTTGGTACTCTACTGAGGGTAATAAAGTGAAACTCTGTCTCTAAAAAAAAAAAAAAGAAAGAAAGAAAGAAAAAAAAAGGAAAAGAAACAAAAAATAGATAGATTCTGAATATAAAAAAAGTTTTTAAAAAATAGTAAAAATTATTTCAAAAAAGACTCTGGGAGACTGAGGTAGGAGGATTGCTTGGGGTCAGGAGTTTGAGACTAGCCTGAGCAAGAGTGAGACCCTGACTCTACTAAAAATAGAAAACTTAGCTGGGTGTTGTGGCAGGTACCTATACTCCCAGCTACTCAGGAAGCTGAGGCATGAGGATTGCTTCAGCCCAAGAATTTGAAGTTGCTGTGAGTTAGGCTGATCCCACGCCGCTCAACCCCAGGGCAACAGAGCGAGACTCTGTCTCAAGGAAATAAAAAACAAAAAAGAAAGTCATTTAATAAAATTCAATGTTTATTCATGATGAAAGCTTTTAGCATGCTAGAATCAGAAGGAAATTTTTTCAACAGAATTAAAAAAAATGGTTCAATATTTTAGATTTTTCTACTGATGCAAACTGTATTAAAAAGAGATGTTTCTGGGGTGATGCCTGTGGTTCAGTGAGTAGGGTGTCAACCCCATATACAGAGGGTGGTGAGTTCAAACCCAGTCCTGGCCAAACTGCAACAACAACAAAATAAATAAATAAATAAATAAACTTAGTTAAAAAAAAAAATAGAGATGTTTCTGGTACATTGTAAAGTTGGGGAGTAAAGGGAAACAGACAGGAAGCACCAACACACCCACTGGATGATTACATTAAGTTTCAGAGTGAATTGTCCAGGGGTGTAGAAATGTACAGAAGCAGGGCAGAACACTGCAACACATTTTGATGTGGCTTTTTTCTGGGCTCTAGTACCCTGATAGGACATAAGCTTCCTGTAACATGTGCACACAGAGTAAGATTTTGCTAGGGCTTAAAAAAATTAAAAACTTATACAATTCTTGCTATCTCATTTTCCTTTTATATGCAAGAACTATATCATCATCCCCAAAGAACTTACACATACATTGTAAATGTACTTACATGCGTTAGACTTTTCTGGTTCCTGGACCCAATTTAGTGCAGGACCCAAGTTAGTGTCACCAAGGCCATACTCTTATCCAGGAGAAGAGCAGTGCCTAGGTGTCCCTGAGCAAATCCTCTGTCTCCAGTTATAGAAAACCTGTTTCCTTTTAGTCTACCCTTGCTATTTTGTCTGTGTGGCTCTGAAACTGAGTTTGGGATAAGCATGATGATCACAAATCCATTTTCTCATATAGGCTCTTACACAAACATTCTATGTGGACTTAATGGCTTATTATCAGAAGCTTTCCCATTAATGTCAACAACATAAGGATGCCCATTATCTTCTCACTGTTTATAGGAGTTAATGCATTAAGGAGAAAGGGAAGGAGGGAGGGAAAAAAATAAAATTTAAAAAGACACAAAATTCTCCTTGTTTGCATGAAATGTTTGTCTACATGGAGAATACAGGACAATCTACAGAAAACCATCCCAACTGATAAATGTGTTGAATATAATATCCATATTTTAAAATGAATAGCCACTTTTTTATTGCAAAAGGAAAACTTCACAACAGAGAAATCTAGTTGATCCCACCTCAACTCAGTGATGGAACTTAATCTTATTAATTGTAGTAGACTGAATAATGGCCCCTAAATGTGGTCCCCCAATCCTAAAACCTATGAATATGTTACATTACATTGCTTAAAATAGGGAGATTATCCTGGACTATATGGGTGGGTCCAACCTAACTACATGATTCTATAAAGGCAAAATACTTTCTCTATCTGGGAGCAGGAAGATATAGCAAAAATAATGTAGGGATAAGGCAGAAAAGGACGTTTGAGAGAGCCTGAATGCAGCTCATCTGGCTGATGTCAGACCCTAGCTATCCTGAACAAGGACATCACTGAGCATGTTGCCAGATTGGGAATACCCAAAGATGGATGAATTACTAAGCCAGATGCCTTATGAACTGTTTGTGCTTGACTTTTTGGGATATCATTTTATCATTGATCTTTGTGGTCTGGCTTCAAAACAATACTGGTCAAGTTTGGCTGTTTCCTAAAAGGGCTTTTTAACATTTAAAAATGCATAACATCGCCCCATAAGGAGACCCCTTTGGGCTCAAGAGAGGACCTCTACTCTGTGGAGTAGGATCTGTTGTCTGTCTCTCTCTCCGTAAAACTTCTGTCATTAGTTGGCTTATTCTCAAATTCTTTTTGATACAAAGTCAAGATTCCATGGGATCAGTTTATGGGACTTTCTTCCTTTCACTGGGGAACCCCCTACATCAGAAGGAGAAATCAGAGAGATTCCTGTCCTCTGTGAGATTGCTGGCTCTGAGATTTAGAGGCCTGCCTACAAAGACAGAAAGTTCCTGGCAGCAAAATTAAGGCCCCAAACTGACAGAGAGTGAGGAAAGTGAACCTTTGTCCTACAACTGAAGGGAATGGATTCTGGCAACAACCTAAATGAGTTTTGAAACAGATTCTCTCCAGAGCTTCCCAATAAGAACCCTATTGGCCAACACCTTGATTTCAGCATTGTGAAATCTGGAGCAGGATAACAAACTAAGCCAATAGAGACTTTTGACCTACAGTACTGTGAGGTAATAAATTTTTGTTGTTTTTAAAGCTGCTAAATTTGTAATAATTTGTTAGGGCAGCAATAGAAAACTAACTCTCTAATAAAAGAAAATCAAGCATTATTGCCTCTTTTTTTTTTGAGACAGAGCCTCAAGCTATCCCCCTGAGTAGAGTGCCATGGCATCACAGCTCATAGCAACCTCCAACTCCTGGGCTCAAGCCAGTCTCCTGCCTCCGCCTCCCAAGCAGCTGGGACCACAGGCACCCGCTACAACACCCGGCCATTTCTTGGTTGCAACCATCATTGTTGTTTGGTGGGCCCGGGCTGGGGATTCGAACCCACCACCCTAGGTGTACGTGGCTGGCACCTCGTACCAGCCGATTGAGCCACAGGCGCCGAGCCACATTATTGCCTCTTAATATGAATATGATATAACATGAACTGCATAGAGTACCTATGCAGTCTTTTGCCAAAAATGTATATTCTGAATCTAATTAACATGTTAGACTAATTTTTATTTACAAGAAACACAAGGGATTGCAGATGCTGGCACAGACATGGAGAGAAGGGCACACTTTTACACTGTTGGTGTAACAGCAAACTTATACAGCCTTTTTGGAAAGAAATATGGTCTTCAAAGAACTCAAAATAAATCTTCCATTTGATCCCACAATCCCATTACTAGGCATCTACCCAGAAGAAGGAGAATCATTTTATCATGAGGATATTTGCACTAGATTGTTTATCAAAGCTCAATTTACAATTGCTAAAATGTGGAAACAAGCCAAATGCCCGTAAACTTATGAATGGATTAATGAACTCTGGTATGTGAACGCCACGGAATACTATTGTGCCATAAAAAGGATAGAGTCTTTACATCTTTTTATTAATCTGGATAGATTTGGAAAGCATTCTCTTTAGTAAAATATCACAAGAATGGAAAAGCAAGTATCCAAAGTACTCAATTCTGATATGAAGCCAATAGATGAACTAATACATGCCTGCACAACAGAAAAACTCAATTTAATTCAAGTTGGGGGGATTGGCAAGGAGGGAGTGTATGAGGGGAGAAGGGAGGAGGATTGGTATGCTCCCACCTAATGGGCACAATGTAAAAGTATACAGCATACCTCCTGGGTGTGGGACACAACTAAAACAGGAACCACACCTAACAAAAGTAAATATTATAATCTACTCATTTGTACCCTCGTATTAATTTGAAATAAAAAAATAAAAAGAAATACAAGGGATAGAGAAACAAGTTAAAAGGCACCATAAGGAAAGAATCAAACAAATTTGAAATGTGGGAAAACTGGCTTGATCTCTTCAAAAAGTCATTATTTTTTTTTTTATTGAATGATAACTATGTACATTAATGCACTTCTGGGGTACAGTGTGGGGTTTTCACATGCAATCCAAAATACTTCCATCAAACTGATCAACACAGCTTTCATGTCATTTTCTCAGTTATTGTTTTAAAATGTTCTCATTCTATTCTAGTCATTTTTTTTTTAAAAGGAGAGAGAATGTTCTACAGTAAAAGAGATTAAAGAGACTTAACCAAAGTTAACACATGATCCTTTATTAGATCCTATTTTGGGAGAGGAAAGAACAGTTGTAAAAGAAACTTTTTAGGCAGTTATTAAAATTTGGATGTGAATTGAGCATTAGATAATATCAGGGAGTTGTTAATTTCATTGGCTGTGATTATGGCATTATGATTGTATAGAAGCTTATCCCTCGTTTTTGGAAATTCATGATTATGTATTTATTTAGAGATGAAGTATCATAACATCTATGATTTACTTTAAAATATGTTAATCAAAAAATAAAAGCAGAGACAAATAAAAGAAGCATGACTTTAATATTGACTTATTTAATCTAGGGAGTGGGGATGTGGATTTTAATATTTGTACTTTTCTGTATGTTTTAAAATTTGAGAACATTTTTAAACAAAAAAAATAGCATCCTAAAAACCAGTAGAAACCCACTAAAAAGGTAATTTGACAAAGATATTACTTGCAAGAACAAGAGACATAGAAATATATTTAACAAAAGTGCAAGAACTTAAAAGAGAACATTATAATATGACTTTGAATGATATAAAAAAGAATGTGAATAAATGTTCATTAATAGGAAGAGTCAGCATTGTAAGATACTCATTCTCCCCAAATTAATCTGTAATGTTATAATGCAATTCCAAAGCAGTGAAATAAAATAGACTTACTATGCATATGTGAAAACCTTATATTTGACATAGATGTCATTACAAATCAATTGGAAAGGAATGAGTGAGCCATCAGGTGGTTCTAGGATTATTGCTAATACACAGGACATAAATAAAATTAGATTTGAACCTCACAAAAATAATAAACACCATATATAATGAAGATCACTTGTGAAAAGCAAATATTGAATGGGTACCTGAATCTTGGGTACAAAAGTAGTTCTTGAAACATAAAAAGTATAAATTATAAAAAAGGTTAATAAATTTGATGACATTAAAATTAACCCACAGATTAGAAAAAGTTATTTATTAAAATATTAATATCCTGGATGGTGCCTATAGCTCAGTGGGTAGGGTGCCGGCCCCATATACTGAGGGTGGTGGGTTTGAACCCGCCTCAGCCAAACTGCCACAAAAAATAGCCAGGCATTGTGGCGGGCACCTGTAGTCCCAGCTACTCGGGAGGCTGAGGCAAGAGAATTGCCTAAGCTCAGGAGTTAGAGGTTGCTGTGAGCTATGTGACGCCTTGGCATTCTACCAAGGGTGATAAAGTGAGACTCTGTCTCTACAAAAAGAAACAAAAATTAATATCCAGAGTACTTTAACTCCTACAAGTTAATACTTTAAAAAGTAAAGAAATATTATACATGTCCTTATATAGAACTCGTTACTTGTCAACAGAATTAATTACAGAATTTCTTGTGGATAATTAGAACAAATAACTTACCTTCAGATGATAAAGTATACGTTGTAATATGGCTAAAGATTCTAAAGCACCTACTTTATTGTTTTTCTGTAGTATTTACTGATATCTATAATAGAAAATTATTTCCAGGCTGTGCCTGTGGCTCAGTGGGTAGGCGCCGGCCGCATATACCAAGGGTGGTGGGTTCAAACCCAGACCCGGCCAAATTGCAACAAAAATAGCCAGGCATTGTGGCGGGCGCCTGTAGTCCCATCTACTTGGGAGGCTGAGGCAAGAGAATTGCTTAAGCTCAGGAGTTGAAGGTTGCTGTGAGCTGTGACGCCATGGCACTCTACCAAGAGTGATAAAGTAAGACTCTGTCTCTTAAAAAAAAAAAAAGAAAAGAAAAGAAAATTATTTATATTTGCATTGTGGATGTATACTGAAAATTCATAAATAACAAATGCAAAGTTACCTTAAATTATGTAGATGAAGCATTATAACATAATTTTGTACTAACTGTATATGTAATGCTAAAGTTATTGATGATACTCAACATGTATTGAGTACTTAGTAGGTGCCAGGTACTTTACAGATATTGTTTCATTTAAATCTCAGAAATAATACTGTGGTGCTATTATTACTATTATCAAAGAGGAAACTGGAGTCTAGAGGAATTAATCAACTTTCTCCAAACCGCACAGCTAGTAAATAGCAGGGCTTACTTGAATCCAGGACTATCTGCCTCCAAAGCCCATTCTCTTAAACACTACACTATACTTTTCCCGTTCACTTTCTTTTTAGTGATTACCAGGCAAATACATATTCTTCTCAGTCATCTTCACATTTTCATTATTTTCTCAGAGATACATTTTCTTTCTTAATCATTACTCTATTTTAAAAGATGAATGGACCTCAACCTAGAGGCAACGTAGCCATAAACTGTTTTTAGCTAATCTCATGGGAGAATCTGATAGAAATGTTTTCTTCTCTTAATGTCAGAATGTTGCCAATGTCACACAAACTGAAATGAATAGTAATATTTATTGCAGGCGTGTCATGTCTGAGCTCTATTGAGAAGTGAAACTAACTTAATTCTGTGTTTAGGAGCATGAAAGTAAAATAGAGAAGGATATTACAGATGTGAATTCTATTACTACACAAAGGATTGATTCTGCCAATTTTCTGGAAAAGGTAATAACATCAACCCAGTATTATCAATGTGTTTGCATTTACTTTTGTAAAAACTGGTCTGCTGGAGACATGCTATTATACTCTTCCCAGAGACTCAGATGATGAATCCACTTAACTCACCACGTCTTTATGATCACTGAAGAGTTTTCTGCTCTCTTCAGGCTTCCTTCTCAGAGTTCACTTGCTTCATTGACAGTGAGCTCTCAATGGTTGGGGTGTGCTTATGCATGTGTTTTGTTTAAACAGGAATTTTTTTGACATCTCATCTCCTTTTTGACCCTAAAAGTTCACCTTGAGAGATACCCCAGTATATTTCCAGAATGTCTACTTTTTAGTAGTATTGTGCAATGCCACAGACCAAAGCAATTTAGGACAGAAAAGGATGAAACAGCTACTAGAAGTAGACAAAAAGAATTCAAAAAATATGGTTTGATACCAAGTCAAATAGTAAAGATTTACAGAACACTCTGGCAAAGCCTTAGCCAGGTTTGGGGGTTTGGGGTAGAATCTCTCATTGAATTTCATTCTTGATTTCTTTTATGGTCCCCTCATCACTCTGTTTCTAGACTTAGAAGCTCTAGACTGAATGTGCTCAACACAGTGTCCTCTACTTAGAAAATGCACATAAATAATTGGGAAATTAATGGAATAAAGGATAAGGGCTGAGGTGGTTTCTAAAACTGCAAAAGCAGACTCTCACCCAAGCGATGCCCAGCATCACTGGTGTTGGACGGCATCAGAGCAACAGTGTAGGGTAATTTGAAAACAAACAAGGACAGCCATTGAAAGATCTAAGACAAACATTCCAGTCCTCTGTGGGGACAAATGGGACACAACCATGTGTAACTACAAGAGTCCCAACAGGTGTGTGAACACCTGTTCTTACTACCCCGTGTATCCTTGGCAAGTAACCTAATCACTGAGCCCCACCTTCTTATATAAAAATAGATAATTAGGTTTGCTTTGCTTTTGATGTGAGGAGCAATTGGGCAATAGTAAAAACCTCAAGTGCTATTTCAGTTCATACATCATTACTATGTGATGGTAATAGAATACATACCACTGTAGCTATCTGAGGCCTGGGAGAGCCCCCCTTTATCACTGGCAGGTGTTTTTCTCACTTAACCCTGCCCCTAATACCCCTTCTTTATTAGCTCCATATTTTTTAAAAATTGGGATATGCTTTAATAATGATTTTGTTATCTTCAAAAATAAAGAAGTATTCTTGCTCATAAGGAAAGAGAACACATATTCTTCTTATCCTATCTCTTCTTTTTTGTGTCAGGGGAACCCCTGGAGGAAGCGTGGCAGAGGATAAGTAAGGGCGTAAGAGAGCAAGTGTCTGATTTCCTGTGTGCTTGAACTTCATACAGGAATCCTAGGAAGGGGTTTTAATAAAATTTAGTGGTTCTATTTCAATTCCTTGTGAAGACTTCCGTGCTTTCTGATGATAGTTTAAAACTATAAGTTTGGTACTTTCATGGGATCATTACTGTAACTACAGATTCTGGAAAGGTTTGATCCTGGAGGCCTATTAGGGCCATAGGTACTTGTACTTTCACAGGAGGAACTCATGGAACTGTGAGTGGCATATATTAACTTTCTGCTGTATTACTGGGGTCAGTGGTGGCTGAGGCCAGAGTCACAGCAATAAAGAATGGAACCCCAGCAGTCTAAATGCTAAAATGTTTGCATTTAAAAGGGCAGTGCATGTCTTCAGTCTGTCCATTTTGTAAATTTATTCAACAAATATTTATTGAACACTTGCTATCATCTCTGACCTGCAGGAGTATGTAGAATATATAAGATAATGAACAGCACATTATTAGTATGTTAGAGAGTGAAATGTGCTATGAAAAAAGTAGGAAGAGAGGATAGGAGTTCGATGGGTAAAGCTGAGGTGGGGAGAAGGGTGCAGTTTTAAATAAGGTGGTCAAAGAAGCCTTATGAGAAGGTAACACTTTCCGTGAAAGAAGCGAAGGAACCCAGGGCACTAGCCATGGAGTTACCTGGGAAAGAATAATCCGGGCTGACAGAGCTCATACGTGAAAACTATCAAGTAGAGCAGCAATTTCCAACTTTTTTAGGAACTGGTTTTGTGAAAGACAGTTTTTCCACAGGTGGGGGTAGGGATGGGGATGGGGAAGTAGGCAGAGCTCAGGTAGTGATGTGGGTGATGGGGAGCAGCTGTAAGTACAAATGAAGCTGCTTGGCCGGACTGCCCACTGCTCACCTCCTGCTATGCCGCCTGGTACCTAAGTTGCATGGAAGACAATTTTTCCATGAGGGTTGGAGGGAAATGGAACTCTGTGGCCCAGATCCTGAGGGGCTCCTGCCTGGGGTTGGGAACCAAAGATGTAGAGCCTACCTGGACTGTGGGAGGAAGAGCAAGGAGCCCAGTCTGCTTGGTGCCAAGGGAGAGAGAAGAGAGAGAGTGGGCAGTGATAGGAACACATGGGGCTGGTTCACCTACCAGGGAAACAGTTTGTTGCCCATCTGACAGCATCATTTTTAGGAGTTATGTTTTTTACATTCTTCTCCCATCACTTCATTTTCCAGAATGATTTGTGGCAGAAAGAAAGCAGAAAATTGCCTCCAGTCATGCCTTTTCCTGGTTTCATGTCTGAAAGCCTCAACCTATAAGGAAAGGGAGAGTTGGAGGAGAAAGGGATTTCCTCAGATTAAAAGGAGATACTCAGAGTTCTCCATGTTACCAAGGCCTAGGGGTACTGCAAATAGGAAGGGTTTAGGAAGATGGCTCTTTCAAGCACTGACCTTTGTGCCAGGCTGATAAAATGAGGGCTTAAAGTAAGAATAGGATTGACTCAGAGGAAATAAAGAAATGTGATCATATTTCTTTCAGTTTGTAGATCAAGATTCATGTCCATTACTAGTGGCTATTGTAGAAATGAATTTATAGGGCAGTTATCTCCTTTGGTGAAAAATAGTTTTGGCCCATATATACTATGAGTTAGATGGGGAAAAAAAATATGGGAGAAAAGGGTTTAAGATAAGATGAAATGAATAGAGGACAAAAAAAGTGGGAAAAAATGAACTAATATTGGTGTGAGAGTGTAAGAGTTGGGAAATATTTTAATAATGGTAGTAAATGGAACTATATTTTCCTTTTTTAAATCCCCTTTCCATCCATTGCTTGCAAAAATTAGTAGTAAAATACAGTGAGTGGTACCAGTAGCATTGTAAATACTGAACTTTAAAATGTAAACAGTGCCATTTCTTAAAATTAAAAAAATGTTGTTTTTTAGATGAGAAGATTGATACTGAAAAGAATTGTCAAAATTAGCAAATTTAACTTGTCAGATATTGTGACAGATTATGAAGAAATTGTGTCTACAAGGTAACTACTGAAGATTAAGTATGATATAGAAAACTTTAAACTAATATGTTCAAAATTCTCTCAGTTATTTTTTTATTTTAATTAAGTCATATGCCAAAAGATGCAGTTTCAGAGAATAAAGTGAAGTATAGTGACTTAAAACATATTTGGTCATTTTAAAGTTGCACTTTGGAAACCTACATTATAGATTTTCCATTGGATAGTACTTTAGGGTAGGTTTTTGCCCTATCCTCATTGATTTTTTAGGGCAAGAAAGAAAAAGAAGAGCACAGGTAACCTTTGCCCTAAGATTGCTACTGAAATAGGCATTGCTGATAGTACCACACTAAGCCTGTGTTTTCTCCCTTGCAAACTGAAAATCCTCAACTATACAAGTGAGATCCATAGGTAGTAGGTGGGGGAGTCTGCTGAAATAACTTAATTCTCATACTGTCTATCTGTGAAATGTAAGGCTAAGAATTAGGGTTTCCATGTCTCTGGGGAAACTCCCTGGAGGCCACACATGCAGATTCTTGGTATTACCAATAAGGTTTTAACTGGTTTAGGATAATGAACTCCATGGTGTTTTATTTTCAGTCCTTGGGGAGAATTGGGTGTGACCGCAAGATTATAATTCCATGGATTTGTGTTGGCAAAGTTGGCAGCATGTATAGCTCACTATGGTTTCAGAGCTGTGGAGAAAATGTGAATACCCAGGCACTTATAACAGAATTATCTTGAAAAAATGAATAATCTGTAAGACCATCATATTTCATGGCTTTACTCTCCCAGGATCATGTCCTTATCTGTCTCTGGACCATGTACCTAAAGGGCCTGGAGCAATCACATTCTCTCTCAACACAGGGGAACATAGCATCAGTTCCTTTCTATGCTCAGAAAAAGATTCCTTCCTTGGATTTAAGACAACAAACTCCCCTCTTCATAATAAAAAGAATATGGTTCAGGATAATGGCCTTATTTATAATTAATCAAAAATTCAATATCTTTAAAAACTACTATTCTGTGTATAGAGAGCTGATCATATTTGTTACCATTTATTTAGCCAGTTGGCAGATGCAGTTTGTAAGTTTATTAAACCACGAAGACAATTAAAGCCGCAGAGGAAAGAAAGGAAAAAAGTCACAGCACAAAGTATCTCTGATGGAGATATTAAGATTCTTGTCAGAATAGTAAGAGCCTATAATATTCCTACGAGGAAAGCAATAGTTAATAGGTAAGATAATATGCCCCAATTTTTAGAATTGCAAAATATCTGCCTTAAATGTGATAAATTCCATGCTGTCCTATTTGTAAAACTTTGCACTTGATTAATACTTCATATGCATAAAATAAATGAAAACTGAAATCTTCATTTGGATAGGCAAACCTACCATTGATCACACATTAAGTTTCCTGAAGTTTAAGATTTCCAGAGTAACTTAAACTTGCATATTTGGGGGGTATTTGCCCATTCTCACTTTTTAAAGCTATATCAAATAAATACCTTTTGTCTGTATTCCCTATTGTGAAAATTCTGAAGCTTGTGCTGTCAACTACCCTATTCCATGCCACTGACTTTCTCAGTATTGGAAGCATAAAGTTGGAGAAAGTGGGCGGGATACTAATTTTGCTTTAGGAAACATCCTAGGAAAGTGGAGGAAGCAAATGTGGAATGGTTTATGAAATAAGAATTGTTATAATTACATCCTGCTCTGCTTTCAACCTGTTATTTTACTTGACTTTTACAAAAGGAAGACTTCACCCATCCTTTCTGTATGCCCACAGTGGGTTTTATTTGTGTTTCTTGGGCAGAAGATATGTGGGGCCAATACTAGGTATCACAAATAGATGGTCAAATTAAGGTATATTCATGAACACTCATGTTTATTTGGTGTATCCAGGATATTTAGTGTCTCATATAGTCAATGTCATGATTATATATTATGAATATTTAATGCCCCAGTGTCTGAAGAATTTTAGATATCCTTCTCTGTGTTTGACACATGTGCTCTACTTCATTATTTTATGCTCACCACAATCTACGAATTCCACCTATGAAAAACATTTTGCTTATTGGCTTCTAATCTATAATTACAATCTCATAAAGGTTTTGCCTATGTTTTACAAACTATAACCTTATTCATCTAATGGAATACAGTATTTTCAAAACAAATGTATATTTCAAAGGCTTTTGTGCAATAAGGACATATAAAATCACCACCATTTTCTGTAATAGTTTTTGTAAAAGAAAGAATATTGTAACACCAAAAAAGTAGGAAGGACATATTCTCAAAATATCTCCTGCCTTATTCTCTCATTTTGCTGAAAACCAGTAAAAACTTTATCATAGACTGGATCTAATCCATAGTTCAGCATTTAGGAAACACTCTTGCCGAGTAGAAATTATCAAATGTTTAGTTAGAATTTTCTGCCTACAGTGTGACAATCCAAAGCAAATTGTATAAGGTTCAGAATAACTGAATTATACATCCCCATAAGAAAAAGACAAAACCCCCACCTACTCCTAGCAAAACTAATATGAAAACTAATTAAGGTATATGTTTCTATATTGTTTTTCCTGAAGAGTCTTGGATATGCCTGCTTCTTTGACATCTGTATCTCGCCTCAGACAGAAAGAATCGATCCAGTCAGTAGCCTCAGATGAGCTCCTGAATGAGGTAAGTGTTTAACACTAGAAAGTACAATATTGATGTTTGCCCTCAATTGCAATTGGCTCCTAATTGGTCTCTTCTCTTCTTTTCTCTTCTCTCTCCTTCCTTTCCTACTCCTCCTCCTTCTTCTCCTCATCCTTATCTGGATTTTCCTTTGTTTAGAGAGTGCTTTATCCCCTCACCTTACTCATACAGGTATATTTGTAGCATTTTGGGGGTAAGAACCCACCCTTTATTGGTGGATGCTTTGATAGAATCTATACTCTGGGTAGAAGCCTTGGTTATATATATTATTAGTGTGGTGTTTTTCTTAGTTGCTAGTTATTTGTAGACTGTAGCTATGGTAAACTATGTAGGGGAGATTCCCTGTCTCACTCTGATGAGAGAGGAAGGAGGACTTTCCCTAGCCCTATGAACTCCTCAGCCATGTGAATTGTATTAGCATGTCCAATTTAATCTCTGATGTCTGTGTGTAAGAATCAACCAACCCTATATAATTGTAAAAGGCTGTGCAAATTGACCTTCCTGTCAATGGGTAGTCACTTGCTAGATGAACAAGATACAGTGTTGTTTTTGAGACCTGTGGCCAGCTCTAGGCTTTCAGGTAGAGCATTCAAATACTCCACCAGGTGATGGCTGGGGCCCTGGTCCTTCCAGGTGAGTCCTTATTCTCTGCTGCAGCAGAGATGGATAAAGGAATGGGGCTAGGTTGAGTGAGCTTGCCCTCAGGCTCTAAAACAGCTGGTTAGGTAGCTGTTTTGACAGGATTGGAAGGTCTTCTCCTAGCTTCTGGGGAAAGCTCCTAAGGAGGATCTGAAGTGGCCCTACACAATCAGAAAGTCTGCATGTGGAGAGGGCCTTCTGAGATTCACAACTGGCTATCTAGCTCTCAAAACTCCCCTGGCCCACTAGTCTGACCTGCTGGCATGAGACTCTGTGAAATGCTGGTGGGCAGGAAGCTCCCAAATCAGGCACCCCAGGTCTACTACATTCCCCTAGAGGGAAAAGTGTGGGACCCACACTCCATGAAAGACTCAGCCTGTAGCACCCACCACTGGAAAAGGACCCCTGCTTTCTTGGATGAAACTTCTCTCCCTGCTGGAATGGGTGAGGGAGTGCCCTACCTCCTAGTCATCCTGGGCACCCATGTGCACACTTACAGCTGTCTTCTCCAGAGGATCCACCCCTATTCAATAGGGCAGTTTTCTTGCAGGGTCGAGGGGGTGTTGGCCACTCTGTCAGCTCACGGTGTCTTGGAACCTTAACATTTTCTCCTATCAGTTCTGTCCATGTTGGCCTCCTCTCCACCTGAGTCCAGCTCCTACACCTCTACCTTGTATCCTGAGAATCCTACTCTAGCTGAGGGGCATGGAATTCAGCCCACTTGTCTGACTCACCAGTGTGGGACTCTGCCAAACACAAGTTATAGGGAGCCCCCAAATCAGGTACCCCAAGTCCACTACAGGCCCCCAAGTAGAAAGGCACGGGAGCCACTCTCCATGGTAACTTCAGCCTGCTACAGGCATCCTTAAGGGGAAGTGGCCACTTGCCAAATTCTCAGCTCAAATTGGACTCCTGGTAGCAATTGTTGGGGGAGGGGCAGGAGCACATGTAAGGGAGAAAGTGCCTCCCCCCTTACCCTTTCACTGGGCTCTGAGCCTCTAGGTTTGATTAGCATCTATTTCTTTTAATTTCTTCCTTCTTGCTTTGCAATTTTTCTCTTTAGGATCCCCAACAGGCTCTGACACTTAGCTCTATGATCTACACCTGATCTGCAAGTCTTCTCCCATCTCCTTTACATGAAATTCATTCTTCCCACCAGGACAATCAAACAAATGGTGTCTCTAGTTGACCATCTTGCCCCTTTCCCCAGTAGATGTTTATTAAATGAATGATGAAAGAAGATGGCTATTTGAAAAACTAGGCCATAGAGTTGCCAAGTTATTTTCCAGCCTTCTATCTTTATCAATTATATAAAATATTACAAAAGTCTTGTCAGTATTATGTGTTTCAGGATACAGTACACCCTTTTGTAGAAGTTTCTTTCCAGCACACTATATACCAAACCAATGCTGCAAGTGGATCTCATCCATGCTGGAATGAAGAAATTAAAGTAGATTTTATGTAAGTACATGGGGTCCATTTTTCACAGCTCCTAAAAAAAGAGCAATAACAAAATTATTTTCTTGAGTCATTTATTGTATATAATGATTGATATAGTCTTTATTTTTTAAGCATTTAAATTATGAAACATTTTATACATGTAAGCTAATATGTAATATATGTAAACATAAGTTCTGAAGAAAAATAAAATGAATACCTGTGTATCCACCATTCAACTTAAAAAAAAGACATATTACCAGTGCCTTAAAAGCCCTCTATGCTACTACCTAACTGCATCCACTCTATTTCCACCTAGAGGTAACAACCATGAATTTGTGTTTATCATTTTTCTCTAATTACTCTTTCTCTTCCTTACAATTTTATTTTATAAGCATTTATCCCTATGTATTATCTACTTATCTATGTTTTCAACTTTATATAAGTGAGTTATGTTTATGTATTCTTCCAGAATCTTGTTTCTTTACTTAGAGTTGTTTTGAGAGATTCATCCATGTTCATGCTTATAGCTATTTGCTCTGGTTTGAATGTCTCCCCCAAATTCAGGTATTAGAAATTTAATTCCCAATGCAATAGTGTTGGGAGGTGGACACTAATGGAAGGTGTTTACGTCATGAGGACTTAATGAGTAGATTAATTATGAAAAGGGATTGTGGAATGTGTTCACACTCTTTGCTCTTCTGTTGTGTGAGAACATAGTGTTCCTCCCTAGCTTGCCCTTTGGCCTTATGCCATGTGAGAACATGGTAGGAGACCCTCACCAGACACCAGATGCTAGCACCTCCATCTTGGACTTCTCAGCTTCCAGAACTATAAGAAATAAATATCTGTTCTGTATAAATTATCTAGTCTCAGGTATTGTGTTACAGCAGCACAAAGCAAACTAAGTCACTGTTTCTATATAAAAGCCACTTTTATAGTCCATTGTATGAGAATGCCACAATTTCTTTATGCTTTTTTCTGTTGATGCACATTTCTCTTTTTCCCCAACTTTTTTCCATTGAAAAAAGTGCTTTGGACATTTTTGTACTTGTCTTTTGGAGCACATGTACAATACTTTCTTTTAAAGATGGTGGCTCTCAAGCATTTTGTACAGTAGAATCACCTAAGTAACTTCTTAAAACAGTTTGTTGGACCTTCTCCCTAGTTTCAGTAGGTTTGGAATAAGGCCTAATAATTCAATTTCTACCAAGTTCCCAGGTGGTGCTAATGCTACCAGTTGACAGCAACATGGATAAACCATGCTCTAGGATATATTCTTAGGAGTAGAACTGCAAGGTTGTAGCTAAAGTCAGCTTCAATTTTACTAAATAATGCCAAGCTGTTTCTAAAATGATCATACCAATATATACCCTCAACAGCAATATATAAAATTTCCTATTGTGCCATACATATTTTCAATAACATTCTATATTCCTAAAATTATTTATCCCAATATGGTGGATCTGAAATGATATTCTCATTATGGTTTAACTTATCTTCCCTTATTTCTAATGAGGTTGCGCTTTTGTTTTCCATTTTTTAAAATATCTCTTTCTTAAGAGAAGTTTAGGTTCACAGTAAAGGTAGCCCCAAAGTACAGAAAGTTCCCACAAACTCCTTCATTACAACACACATGCCGCCTTCCTCAGCCTCAACATCCCACATCAGTGTGGTACCTTTATTACAACCCACGAGCCAACATTGACACAGCATTATTGACCAAGGTCTACAAGGTTCACACTTTGTGTTGTACATTCTACGGGTTTTGACAAATGCATGCTGACATATATCTACCAATATAGCATCATATAGAAGAGTTCATTGCCCTAAAAATCCCTTGTGCTTCATCTATTCATCCCTTCTTCCCCCTGGAACCTCTGGCAACTTTGTATTGCCTCCACAGTTTTGCCTTTTCCAGAATGTCATTGTATGAATTAGGATTTTCCACATAAACAGAACCAATAAGATGTTTATAGAGAAGAGAGAGGAAGAGAGACAAAGAGAAATGCATTTATTTTAAAGAATTGTCTTGCAAACTTATGGGAACTGGCAAGCCCAAATCTGCAGGATAAGATAGCAAGTTAGAGACCCAGGGGAGAGTTGAATCTGAAATCAATCTGTTGGCAGAATTCTCTCTTCTACTAGGGAGGTCAGTCTTTTTCCTATTAAGGGTTTCAACTGATTGGATGAATTTCACCCTTATTATGGAGAAATTTTACTCAAAGTCTGCTGATTTAAATTGCTTCTGAAAAATATCTTCACACACACTCAAAAAAATAAATTGAGAAAGAAACAAAAAAGGAATTCATTGTGAACATGTATTGCAGTTTATCTCTTCACTTTGCACTTCTTTTTATAAGTTTATTTGCCATTGGTATTTTCTTTTCTGTGAAATTCCATTCCATGTTTTTTGTCCATTTTCCTATTATTTTGTCTTTTTTTTTGTAAGTTCTTTACATATTACAGATTCCAGCCCTTTGTCAGTTATATGTGCTAACACTTTTTATTTAATGGCTTGACATTTCATTTTCTTTATGATATAGTTTGATGAAAATAAGTTTTTAATTTTATCAATTTTTTCCTTTATGGTTTGTGCTTTTTAAAAAGTCTTTTTTAATAAATGGTGGACTTCTTTTACTTTTCTTACTTTACAACACATGTCAATTTGCATTGAAATGGTAGACCATTGCATTTTCTACACTTGGTCTTTGCCAAAGGCAGAGAAGTGATACCACTGTACTTTCTAAGGAATGATTAGAGATATCTTCCCCTGTAATATTCTTGTATATAAAAGTATTTTTAATTAAAATAAGTAATACGTCGTATTTTGAAATTGAAATAGAAACATACACCTGTGTTTTTGTGTGCTCCCAAGAAAGAAACAAAACAGATGTAGATTAGAATAATCCTGATCCTGTAACTAAATTTGGTGTTTAGGGGCACACACACACATATACACATAATCCAGTGAAAACTGATCTCATTCCATATCCAATTCTTTTAATATTTCTGTTCTTTACTGCTGGATACAAATTTACTTTCTGACCATTATTAAATACCTACAAATTTTTCAAATAATATGACTTTTTATCTTGAAAGGTGGGAGAATTCGCTTCTTATATATATATAGAACAGGTTCTCTTATGGATTAGCCACGATTTTGTGTGGTTTTCTATGAGTTATTTCATATAATTTTTAAGTTAATATTCCATATTATCTCCTAATTCGTATGATTTTATATGATTTATATGCTTTGTACAATGCCTATGCTAATGTATAGTCTCCCATATACAAAAAGGCTACAGGAACCCAGAAGAACTGACACAATTATTTGCAGATATGTGATGACATCTTGTAGGCTATATAAATATTCATATCCTGAGTTTCACTTATCAGAGCAAAAGCCTCAGCCTGTAAACAGAATTTGCAAAGAGAGGGAGACTCTTTATCCCATTATTCCCACTTGATTTTGGGGGGTACCCTAGTAGATCAGTATATCTAGGAATTTTGCTACGGATTCTTCTGCTATTAGCAGAATTCAAGTATGTTCATAGATTCAATGTTGGCTCAGTTTTATTTTCAGAGTCATTGTCCAGAGTTTGAAACAGGCACCCTTATTATTTGGCTGCCTGTCTGGCCCTTGGGACTCTTGCTTGCCTTGTTCTCTGATGCCTGCTTTCTTGATCTTTTTCAGTCTTGTATGTGAAGAAGAGTATGGACTTAAAGGAAACCTATTATGTTGTATTATATAATATGTATGAAGTTAAATAATTAGTATATAAGATGTATTTTCTTTAAAAGTTTATAGAGGTAAAATATGTGGCCATGTGAATTTGGAAATATTTGGAATATTAGAGACATTAGAGTGAGAAGATATATACTATATTAAATGAATTAATTTAGGAGAACATAAAACAGCCAATAAGATAAATATACTTATAAATGAACTTTAGAGCTTTTATATACTTACAGTTATAGCAGTCAGAAAAGCCAAGAACACATACGAGTACAACCAACTAGATAAGAGGCTTTGGTTAAGGCAAAAATATCCAGTTAGCACTTTTCTTTCCCTCTTAGAAGACCTCTTTTCCCCTCTTCCATGACATTTTAGTGAACAAAAGCTACATGCAAATTGAATAAATAATAATAATTAATAAATAGTAAATAGCAATTAGTCTTATGAGCCTTGCTTTGGAGAAGAAACTGTGGTAAAATTTGAGGAAAGTTTGAATAGAATACAAAACACAAGATAACACAAAATGACTTGGGTGATTTAAAAGATATACTAGGGGGATTGGAGGAATCACTTCTGTGGTTTATCTTACAAGGGTACAAGTAAATCTTTCTATGAGTAGAATATGAACGTTTTAACACAATAACTAAGAAAATGACATAAAGGCTATGTTAACCAGTTTGATGGAAGTGTTTCGGATTGTGTGTGAAAACACCACACTCTACCCCAGAAGTGCATTAATGTACACAGTTACCATTCAATAAAAAAAGAAAAAGAAAAAGATATACTAAGTTGACAAACTAAAAATGTCTTGAGAATGTTATGTGTCCTTTCTCCTGCCGGTGTGGAGTGGTGTTATAAATATACATTGCCCTCCTCCCCTTGCCCTGCCTAAGGGCAAGAAGAAAGGAAACCCTGGAGGAGCAGAAAAGCAAGTTAGCTTATTGTTTTACTACTTGGAAACATAAGGAATCTTCAATTTAACTTTGTTGTCTAAACTCAATCAGAAATTTTCAACTGTCACTTTCTGTAGATCTCAAAAAGTTATAGAAACTGTTGGTGATCCTTTGAAGTTGTAGTTTCTTCCTTCAGCAACAGTCTTCAACAAAACAAGACTTCAGTAGCAGCTGTAGAGTGAAAAGACCTGTCTTTGGAGCCTACCAATACTAGGTCCCATTCAAGGCTCTGTCACTTGCTGATGGCATTACTTTGTGCAAATTATTTAACTTCTCTGAGCTTCCATTTCCTCATGTAAAATAATCACCTTACAGGACTGTGATATCTATCACTGTTAGATAATTAATGGAGATTTAATATGTAAGCTAGAGCTGAGAGTAGAAATTCATTGCTCGTAATACATTCCTTTCACCTAGCTTCAAAATGTGCCTGATTAAGTAAGCCATCAGCAAACAGCTTGCAGAATTAAATGTACTGCATTACCACAATTTCTGGTTGCAAATAATAATATGGGAAAGAGAATAAGCTCTGTGGTTAAACAATCATATATATTAAGTGAGAGCAAAAGAAAAATTGAACTATTATGTATAAAATAGCAGGAACTAGCAGAATTTAAGATAGTTGGAAAATCTTAATGCATAATACTCCAGACAGATGTTTGCCATAGATGTCTGTAGTGAAAGCTTTTTGCTTGACATTTAAACATTTTCATCCTTTTATGGTAAAAGAGGTGCATATGTATGATAAATTATAATGTATATGCTAGCTTTAATGAAAGGCAGCAGTGTTCAAAGGATATAGCTTTTTCTTAGTTAAAAGAAAAGAGCACAGGCAATTTCATAGTTCTTTATGAATAATGCTTAGGAAATAAATGGGTTCTGAGAAAATTAAGCATTTAAGTATGTGGTTTTTTTTTTTTTGCAGCTCACCAGGACATGATTATAGCTTCTCAAGTTTATCTAAAATAAAAGATAATATATATATAAACATTTTTGATGAAATGACGATTGAAAAACATGAGGTAAAGTAGAACAATTATAACAATCAACCCTGGAATAATTCTAAGGCGGCCAGACTGAAGGAAGTCTAGTAACATATTTGTAAATTTGATTTTTTTTCTTATTTTGTCTTCATCTTACTGCAACTTCTTTTCTTCGTGTAAATTTGATTTTAGATGCAGTATCCATTATCCAATATTTTCTTAAAAGGATTTGACGAAAATTGCAAGAAAATCAGAAATGTGATAAGGCAGTTAAAAAATAACAGATAATAAACCATGTATAGGAGAAAGAGGGATAAGTATGCCAAGAACTTGGGAGAAGTATGTTTCTGCAGTTGAGCTTCCTGGTAGTTAAGACAAAAAGATAAAAAAAAATAGTTTACATATTTCTCATTATCTGGTTAAAGAAAATATGCTACTTTTAGTATGTGGCAATTTACATTTTGTGGCTGAATTTCATCTTTCTGTTTATTGGTTATACCATCTGTTCTTTATTCTTTTATCCTCTTTTTCTGCTTTCTTTTGTATTGTTAGGATACTTTTATGATAGCTAAACTTCTCTCAATTGTTTCTCTAGTGTTTATAACATATTCTTTAATTTACCACAGACTATCTTTGTATACAACATTACTACTTCACATATAGTATAGAATGGAATACTATATATAGCACCTCCATTTCACCCTCCTGTGCATTGTACACATTTTACTTATATGTATGACATAAACTCCACAAGTTATCATTTTTGCTTGAAATAGTCAATAATCTTTCTAAAAAGCAATAAAAATGAAGAAAAATATCTTTTTTACTTATCTTTTGGTTTCTTTTTTAAAAAAAAGAGAATGAATTTTTATTCCTTTTTTAAGCCACTCAAGTTTAGACTGAAGAGTTGTATACCAACTTTAGTGACACTAATGTTTTTAAGTTCTGATAACCCACTACGATTAGACCAGCCTGGTTTTTTACACTTGCCTGTGAGTTACTGAAAGTATTCATCGCATACTATTAAGTAGTAAAAAAAATGTATTTTAATAGGATCGCTGTCTCAAGAGCTGTAATGGTCATTTGTATATGAGAAAGAATTGGCTTGGATCCATTATCTTCCCTTTTTCTGCTCTTCTGCAACAATCTGAGGTAATAGAAAATGGTTCTTTGCTAATTATCCCAAGTTTTGACCTTTGTAGAATAGAAACATTTTCTGTTGTCTTTGAATAAGATTCTGTGATTAGGCTCGGCGCCTGTGGTTCAAGTGGCTAAGGTGCCAGCCACGTACACCTGAGCTGGCAGGTTCAAATCCAGCCTGGGCCTACCAAACAACAATGATGGCTGCAACCAAAAAATAGCTGGGTGTTGTGGCGGGCACCTGTAATCCCAGCTACTTGGGAGCTGGAGGCAAGAGACTCGCTTGAGCCTAGGAGTTGGAGGTTGCTGTGAGCTGTGATGCCATAGCACTCTACCTAGGGCAACAGCTTGAGGCTCTGTCTCGAAAAAATAAAAAATAAAAATAAATAAATAAATAAATAAATTCTAAAAAAAAAAAATTTCTGTGATTGGCAGGTTGGTAAGTCAATTAAAATGATCCCATATTAGAGTATTCCATATTGTAGAGTATTTGAAGGTTTTGGCTGTCTCCAGAACAGCAAACACCCACAGATGTATTTCTTACGTTTTTAGGGTGTCCACTAATAAAGAACTAAACAAAAATAAAAAAAAAATTGAATAAAGAATAGGACAGCTAGTCTTAAAGCAACATTCATATTTGTGTATAAGATTTCTATAAGACCAGATTCATGGAATATTCTTAATGGTGTTGCTTAGTAATGATGAATCTCAGGAGTTTCAGCTTGTCAAAACTGCTTATTGTTAATGGTGAAATTGATGATTAGCACCTGATCTCTGTGAGACCTTCAGAGGGCTCTGCTGTTGGGTTATGTAGCAAAAATATGCCTACAGGACCAGTGAAGCATAAAAATCCAGCCTAGACTCTATTTTAGGCTCTGTTATTTATTTACTGAGTGATCTCAGGCAAAGTACTTCAGTGCCATGCCAGACACTGAAGATTTGAAAATGCAGAAATGACTTTTCTATCTCAGTGAGTTCACTGTCTACAGAAGAAAACTAACACTTTGTACAATGTGATAATGCAGTAGTGCTTTAATAGAGACAGGAGATAGGTTCTATGAGAGCATATAGCAGGGAGTACTGTACTCTTCTTGGGCTGCAGGGGAAATGGGCAGGGATAGGGGTGGGGTAGTGGATAAGAGGAGGCTGAGGAGGGAAATGAAAGATCAGGGAGGACTTTACCAAGGAGATAACTTTTGAATTAAGTCCTTAAAGATAAATTTGTCAAGCAAATGAGGGCTTTTGGGGCAGGGCCTATGGCTCAGTGGATAGGATGCCAGCCCCATATGCCAAGGGTGGCAGGTTCGAACCTGACCCTGGCCAAACTGCAACAAAAAAGAAAAAGAGAATAGAAATAACAAATGAGGGCTTTTGAGTGAGAAGAAATCTTGTGTATTGGGACTGCATTAGGCCATATGCAAAAGAAAATTTGACTAACAATGCCTTATGCTGGTTAGAGGTCTATTCATCTCACCCAAAAAGAAGTCCAGATGCCAGTGCAGCAGCTCAAGAATATCACCAAGAATCATCCTCACAAATGCAGACCGTTCACTGCCACTTCAGCCTCAAATGTGTGTTGCAACAGGGGGGCAGGAGAAGCATGCAAAGGCAATGCCTATATCCATATTGGGAAGCAGACAGTTCCCCCAGAAAACTCCAACAAACTTCTGCTGACACTATTTATGTGGCATGGCCACTACCTACTTGTTATGTTACCAATTAAGACTGTTGGTAAGAAAGGAGGAAAGAATGGATATTGGGTAGAGTAGAGATGCTTGTGTGGCACACGTTAAAGCAACAGGGATTTAAGCTGTTGATATACAGGACTTCCTACATTTGTAAATGCTACAGATATTTCTCAGTCTTAGCTCAGATTGTAGGTGAGAGAGGTAGTTAAGGATGTGAGCTTCAAAGGAGGACAAAACTGGGTTTTCATCCTGGCTCCATTGCTCATTAGTTCTGTGATCTTGCACAAAATACTTTAATTCTCTGAGCCTCTGTTTCCTTATCTGTAAGATGGAAATAAGGGCAGTATCTGCTCCATTGCAGAATGATACAATCTCTATCAAGCACTTGGCACAGGGTCCTGCACATCGTACTCAGCAGCTATTATTTATTATTAGTTATTACTACAATTCACATCTTCCCTCCAAACATACACACACACACACACACAAAATCTGTCCTCCTGTGTCCCTCAGGGATGTCTTTCCTGATGTTACATTTTTCTTTCTAGACCCAGTGTAAACCCTAACAGTCTTTTAGCTTCTCTGAGCCTGAATTAGATTTTTTAAGGGCTCTTATCACTCTGGTATAGTAACTTGCTATCTTACTTCAGGTCTCTTTTACTCTTGCTCTCTCTACATAACACATGTTAGGCAGGGCCCCACAGTGTCAAGGGTACCTAGGAACAGATCATCATGGAGAACTGGTCATACTTGGGCAAGTACACATGAGTAGAAGCCCATGAACTCATGCAAGCCTATGGGGAACTCATGCAGGCCTATGGAGAACACTACGCAGGGCTCTAATATTTAACTGATGTTTGTTTTCATTATGCATAATCTATTATGTTTATATGCCCTTTCAGATAAGTGGAACATTTCAAGTAAACATTCCACCAGTTTTGCTTGGATATACTTGGAGTGAGACTTATGTATCTCCTACAGAAGATTACAATGGGCAGAATTTGAAAGACTGTACCTTCATAAATATTTTTGCTACCATTGAACCTCAAATATCATATGTCACCTATACTCCAAAGCCAGATAAGGTAGGTTTTACATTTAATTTCTTTCATACATGCCATCAAAGAATAAACTATTTTAAAAACTAGTGATAGGGCAGTGTTCATAGCTCAGTGGGTAGGGTGCCAGCCACACACACCCAGGCTGGTGGGTTCGAACCTGGCCTGGACCATCTAAAACAACAATGACAACTGCAACAACAACAACAAAAATATCCAGGCATTGTGGCTGGCACATGTAGTCTCAGCTACTTGGGAGACTGAGGCAAGAGAATCGCTTAAGCCCAAGAGTTTGAGGTTGCTTTGAGCTGTGACACCACAGTACTCTAAAAACTAGTGATAATAATCTCAAAGCTGGCAAAAATAAACATTGGTTCTTGATATTTTCCTGTGGGAACAATATGGTGCAATATTGAAATACTTTACATTTGATTCTAGTTTTCAGATCAAATAGATGTTTTACAAAGAGCTCAGATCTTTAAAAAGAATTGCAAGGCAATGTTTCCTAACCGAAGAATCATAACTACTGTTTTTAATGATGAAGGCATACAGATCTTAGTAACAAGATATATCAAGGCATTAAATCCACCTCAGCAATTTCTGGAAATATTTCTTCGTGATTCTAGTGCAATATTTGTAAGTTATAATAATTTTTAACAGCTTTATTGTGATTAAAGGGCACAAAGACTCCCTTCTCCCTTCAACGTTTATTTATTTGGATTCAGTTGTCTCTCCTCAAAATATTTATACTATTTGTGAGTTATAAAGCTCTCTTAGCCTGACTCTTCAAGCTAAAATCAAAATTTCTAATTTAGAAAGCCTTTTCCTACCCTCTACTCTTCCATCATAGGTTTCTTCTTCTTCTTTTTTATTTTTATTTATTTATTTATTTATTTTTTGAGATAGATTCTCAAGCTGTCACCCTGGGTGGAGTGCTATGGCTTCATAGCTTACAGCAACCTCCAATTCTTGGGCTCAAGCAATCCTTTTGCCTCAGTTTTTCTATTTTTAGTAGAGACAGAGTCTCACTTTTGCTCAGGCTGGTCTCAAACTTGTGAACTCAAGCAATCCACCTGCCTTAGACTCCCAGAGTGCTAGGATTACAGGCATGAGCCACCGTGCCCAACCTTCCTATTTCTTGACACCTAATATCCAAGGAGATAATAGGCTCTCAGACTTATTTCAAAAACTATATTTATCTTTTTAAAAATGTATATGAGTCCTAGATCCCTTGCTTATCAAAGATTATGAAACTTGTTTATTAATTGTGGGAAGTCCCACCATAAAGAGTCATGACAATGCATAAATGGCAGCTATTGTATATCAATTAAAATGTTAACTGTCTGTTCATTAACTCGTTATTTATGTGTATCCCTTTCTCCTTTATTACCTTGGTCTGAGTCCTTGTCTCCAGCACTATAGTCACGTTCAAAGACCTCCCCTTGGCCATGTGGTAACCATAGTGTTGACACTCAGTAATGACATATGTAGCACTTTCTCTAGGATGAGTATGCAAACTTAATTGTCAAACTACATATGATGACAGCTTAGATGGCCATTTCAGAAAAAATTTCTAAAATTTCTTTGAAAGGTGCCCTAGGTGCTGGTGTTGGTGCATAGCTTCCCAACGGGAGTACCTCAAGGGTGATTGTAGTGATTGATATGTAGCACTTTTTCTAGGATCAGTTTGTGAACTTAATTGTCTGACCTCATATACTGAATGAGATAATGCATGTAAAGCACTGTGCTCTGTAATGGACATACAGTACATTCTCAATAAATGTAAATTAATATTATTCTAGGATCTCATTGCTCAATTTGTATCTTTGATTCCTTTTATACCTGACACACTGGATGAAAATGATGGTACTGATATATGGATGACATCAGAGGTAAAAAATTACATTTTATAAATAAAGTGTGTATTATTTCTTGATTTTCTTTTAAAGAACCTTTTAAAAACATATATTTATGTAATATTTTGCTTTGTGAAATTTTAAAGTATTAGATAATTTTATATACATTTAAAACCCTGTAACAATCTATGGACATAATTCATGAAGACCAAAAATCTTTTCAACATTCTAAGCAGTAGCTCATGAATATTTTGATTCAATAAGAATTCCAGGAATAAAATATTATGATATTCTCCAGAGAGCGGTAGGATTGTCACTGTGGAGTTGGTTAGACCCTGAGGTCTGGGGCGAAAACCGACACTTCCCTGACACTCTCCTTAGTCTCCCCCCATGGAGTGGAGAGTCATATAGCAGTGCTCTTCCTTAGCAGTTTAGACTGATTGCCAAATAAAATACAGATCCCACTCAATATCTGGGATAAACTATAAGATCTGACAATTAAATTCTAAAATTTCTAGGATGATCATCCTGGAAAAAGTGTACATACCTCATTGCTGAATATCACTATGGTTGAAAATACTCCCCTTGAAAAGCTAGGCACTGACACCAGTGCCTAGTCTGCCCTTCAAAGCTATTTTGGAACTCTTTTTCTGAAATGACCATCAGAGCTGATGTCATCTGAAGATCTGCCAATTAAGTTCACAAACTTGCCACAGTGTACTTACATTGGCAGCACCGTACAAACAACTCGCCAAAGTTTCATAACCTACATATATCAGTGTCTCACTACTGTGTTCATGTCAATGTGTGGTGGTATCTTGAGTGGCATCCATTATTTTTGCATGTTTTTGTGTGTCATATGATGACAGCACTGGTGATCATTGGAGAAAAAATAATTCCAATGTTGCTTTGAAGGGTTGAATAGGCCTTGATGTTGGTGCATAGCTTTCCATGGGGAGTATTCAAAGGTGACCTTAGTGATGTTCAGCAATAAGGTATATAGCACCTTTTCTAGGATCAGTTTGTGAACTTAACTGTCAGACCCCATAATAATAAAAATTATGTATTTATCTGAAATTCAAATTTAACTGGGCATTCTATATTTTTTTCTAAATTTGGTAACCATAATTAGAACATTTCCTCCACTCCTTCTTAAATTATATTTAGTTGATAATGTGTTGACCCCACACCTACACCCTGTATACATACTTCTCAATTGTAAACTCCTTGAAGGCAAAGGGAGGCTTGGTTGTTATTTGTTTTTTTATTCATCACTTGCACATTACTTTGAATTTAGCAAGCATGCAATAAATATTTTTAATTATAAAATACAAATATAATAGTAGCCTAATAGAGGGGTAATTTCTTTTGTAACTGATAGTCCTGCCACTTATCTAGAATATTTTAGAGCTGGGTTTGAGCTAAACTGGGTTTAAGAGGCACAGGGGTAACTTAATAGGTCAGGTGCCCTGTGAAGTGGTCTGAGGAAGACATAAACCTATGGTTTTGGTCTGAGATCCAGTGATTCAAATTTGGTAGAACTCAGAAAGGTGTCATTCATTCTAGACTCTTCTGAGATTCTCAACTAATCAGAATGTGTTCAGGGGCATTATGATACTACAGAACGTTGAATGAGGCTGAGCTAAAAGAGCCATTCAGGCAAATACTAGTATCCCTGAGTCTCCTTAATCCAAATAACACTTATAACTAAAAGGTTACTATAGGATTGGGATTCCTCTTGGTTAATGTCTTCCCAGTGACATGAACTCTTTTTTTTTTTGTATCTTTATGGAGTACATGTGATGTTTTTTGATATAGGCATACAATGTGTATTAATAAAATCAGGGTAATTAGGGTATCCATCATCTCAGGCATGTATCATTTCTTTGTGTTAGGACATTCCAAGTTTATTCTTTTACTTATTTTAAAGTATCTTATTCTTGGTTATAGTCACTTTATGGCACTATAAAAATTGTTCATTCTATCTATTCAGTGATGTGTGTGCCTGATTAGATTTCATAAAACAAGAGTTATTATTATTATTGAAGACAGAGTCTCATTATGTCACCCTGGGTAGAGTGCTGTGGCATCACAGCTCACAGCAACCTCAGACTCTTGGGTATAAGCATTTCTCCAGTCTCAGCCTCCCAAGTAGCTGGGACTACAGGTGCCTGCCACAACACCCGGCAATTTTTTTGTTGCAGTATCATTGTTGTTTAGCTGGCCCGGGCCAGGTTTGAACCCACCAACCTCAGTAATATGGCTTGCACTGTAACCACTATGCTATGGGCGCTGAGCCAACAAGTTATTCTTCTCCCACCTAAAATTCAGTGTTTAGAGTCAAACAAATGAGTGTTCAAATCCTAGTTAAATGACTTAATATCTGTTTAACCTAAGATAAATTATGTAACTTCTTTTGACCTCAATTTCTTCATCTGTGTATACAGGAGTTTGAGAGGACTAAGGGAAATAACATAAGCAAAGCTTCTAGAACTCAGGAAATTGGAGTTCAGGAAATTGGAGTTCTCCCTTCTCCCACCTCCTTTTATAAAATCCAGTTAAGGGAACTTCCCTGGACTGACATTGAAGAGACTGTTCTTATTCTACCCTTAGCTGTCTGTTGACACTTTACTTTCAGAAGGACCTCCTTGCCATCTTCCCTAACTCCCGTCCCTTACCATAACATTCAGCCAGTGCATATTGACATGGTGACATCAGTTGTTAAAACATTGAAATGCTTCCACACTAATCATTATATCATCACTGCCAAGAGCCTGCTAGCTCCTTCAGTCCTACCTACAACTCCCTGCCTACCACAGCCCCTTCTCTGGGACTGTAACAAACTGGAAAACACATGTCTCATCTAAATGGATAACTGCTACTTGGCAACAACAGGTGGTTGCCATATCAATATTTGGGCCCATGTATTTGCTAGAGTATTTGTTATTTTTTCAACAGAAAGCAGAATTTCAGAATTTTATGTGAAATTTCCCATTAAAAAAAAAATTCTGGGGCCAAAACCAAAACACCGATAGACTACAACTAGGTCACAGACCCACAGCCTGCTACTTCTGTACTATTTCTTTCCTGCTATACTGCTGTGTGTTAGGAGGCATCCAATATTTGATCTATTACACATAGCTCAGCTGTAGAGTTCTTTCATTGGGATCCAACTCAGATCTCTTCCTCTCTTTGCATTCAGAGTACAGGACAGGATGTAGCTCCACGGCCCAAAGATCATTTCCTCTCAAACAGATTCCTTCTCAGATAAGATTCTTCAAAATACTAGTCTATGTGTCCCTGTTTGCCCAGGGCAGTTTAATATTTGTCCTAAACAAAAATGTTCCATATCAGGTATAAGTTATCTGGTTACTCTGTGGTAGCTATATGAAGTGCCCGTGATAAAGATGACACCAATGTTCTGTTTTCTAATGCCCTAGAAAAAGCAGAGCTGTCTGCTTTGCTGTCATCTTAGCAACTTGGCAAACATAAATATGCTGGGAACTTGAAGTAGAGGGGCCCTAAATCTGGTGGATGCTTGCATTATATGACTTTCCTTTTTTTCTTTCTTTTTCTTGTTCTTGTTGCTTTTGTCTTGCCTTAGCGCGTCATCACTTTGGCTCTTGGAAATAAGGAGGAACATGCCATACTTCTCTGTAATTTCTTTCTGTATTTTGGGAAGAAGGCATTGGTCCTACTGGGAACCTCAGTGTTAGAAGTAAGTACTGGAGTTCATACTGAAATAATGTAAACAAAACCAAATCAGAATTTAGCTGCAAGTTCAGGACTTCAACTCCGAGTTTTCATCTCTTTACAAGCTAATTTGTAATTTCATGGGCAATTATGAGGAAGATAACTATTTCATCAAAATTTCTACAGTGTAAAATAATGACTTCCTTTTGTTTTCTATTTTGTAAAATAGAACTAAAAAGAGCTCTATCTTATGTAGTTGTTGGGAATATTAAATTGCCTAATCTTACAAGGCACTGAGAATAGCACCTGTTCATGGCAAATACTCAGTAAATGGTGGTGCTGCTGGTGGTTATGGTGTATTTATGGTGGCTATAATCCACCATATGTTTCTAATGACTATGTTTTAAAACATTTACAAAAACAGTTCTATTCATGCCACATTACCCAGGTTTTAATCTTATAAGAAGTGAGCCAGAAGTTCCTATTTATCTATCTGAAATTGTTATAACTTAATTTATATTCTTCTGCATTCATACCTCCAGGAAAGCATTCTTTTTGGACTGTTTCTAGCTCTACCATGAGTGTCTTGTTAAGTGTCAACATTTCCAGTCTTGACTTATGAGTTCTGTCATGATCATTTGTTTCCCTATATTCCCTTATTAATTCTTTGTCAAGAATGTTCACTAAAAAAAAAAGCCTGTGCTATGGTCAATTCCTACAGTATAATCCCCTGCTGTAGTTATAAGTGCCACTAGATGGCAGTAGACAGTCAACAATGTTTGACAGACATTTGCATCTGTACCTATGAAAAACACCACCATAGACAGCCACACAGGGCTGCCCCTCAGTTGTGTGGTTGAGGGGAAGAAGTTAGAGCAACCAGCTACACATTAGAGTGTTAAATATATGGGTTGGGGCGCAGTCAGTGACAGGGGCTTTAAACGTAGCAATGCCATTTACTAACTGTACGGACTCAGCCTTATTTACTCCTCTGAGGCTCAGTTATACCCTCACAAAACAAGAATAAGCCCATTTACTGTTACTCTAGACAAGTCCCTTAGGCTCTGATTCTTTATCTGAAAAGTGGGCATAATAACCATCCCCACCTCACAAAATTTGGAATGAATTAAAGTGAGACAGTTAGGGTCAATTCTTAGTATAGCACCCAGTACGCATAAATACTCAACAATGTTGAATGGTCTTATTATTCTTATTACCTGAAATTTGCATTATTTGTCAAGAAAGGCTTACACTGCAAAATGTATGTGCAGAGAAAAATAATAGCATAATGACTTTCTCTTACTCCTCAGACTAGTTTCCTGTACCCTTTCTCTTTAGCCTCTAATTGTAAATCTTATTCTTAAATTTAAGTTAATGGCTTTTATCTTCACTTGGTTTTATCAGAGCCTTAAGTCAGTTTCCATTTCCTAACTCTGCATGATGTTCACCCTTTGTCTCCGACTATATTCTAATCAGAGCAGGGCCTGTCCATATAGCACCTTGTATGAATTAAACAAAAGTGCCCATACCTCAACATGCTTTAGTACTGTCTGTTGGGAAATCATTATAATATATTGATTTCGTTAGAATAGCATATTCTATTGCCTTCAGGGCAACTATAGGACCACACACTATAGGACCACATGGCAGCACTGGCTTACAAGTTCTCTCTCTCATCTGAATTTTCATGCTAAGCAAGGCCTGAGGATTTCTGGACCTTACGTTTTCTTCTTTTTCTTTTCAAAAAGTTAAAAAGCTCTAAAAAAGACATTTAAGAATTAGAATCATCACATTACACTTTCCACATACAGAAGTCAATTAAATCCACCACAAATAACTTCAACTCTGTTTCTTCTCTCACACAGGGACATGTGGCTTATGTATTAACTCAAGAAACTGATGAATATTTGCTTTGGAATCCATCAACTGGGCAACATCACAATCAGTTTGACCCATTTTGTCCCTTACAAAGCGTAGATTGTTTGTTTGATGATAGAAATGTAAGTATATGAAGGAAAATCTTAGTTTGAGTTATCTTCTCAAGAGTCACTCTGGCTACACATCAGAAATACCTGGGGAACTTTGAAGAAAATTTAAGTGTCCAATCAGAATTCCCAGGATATGGGGTCTGGGCAATCTTTTATCCCTGAGGCTCTTCCCAGTGGGTCTGTAGTGTCTTCAAGGTTGAGAATCAACCTTGTAGTCTGGTGATCACAAAAGTGTGGAATATTTGTCTTCTGCCACTTCTTT
The DNA here is from genome assembly GCA_963574575.1 of Galagoides demidoff. Lineage (NCBI taxonomy): Eukaryota > Metazoa > Chordata > Mammalia > Primates > Galagidae > Galagoides > Galagoides demidoff. The sequence goes on from CAUYQV010178141.1 coordinate 52,824, forward strand.
GGAAGTAAGACTTAAAATTTTGCCTCATCTTTACCAACTATGGACCTTGTGTTCTATGGACCGATAATGATTTTATGTTAATGTTTTAATAGGTCTGGTTTAATATTCAACAAAATAATATACCAATGGCTGTCCATTTTGACTATTCAAAGGAAAGTTTCTGGAAACAGTTGCTGCCAAAAAATTTTCCAGAGACAAAAGTACAAAGTATACAGGTAAATCATATTTTCTAGGTTATGCTTGCTATGTTTTGCAGTTGATTACTTTTTGAATTATTTGGTAATGCTGATCAAAAAGAGAGCTTTCTCTGCCATCCAGCTCATGTTTGGCTACTTTGGCCTCTTTCTTCTACCTGCAAGAAAAAGAAATTATGAAGAAAGTGACATCTCAAATGTGAATTTTGATGTTAAAATAGAATTTAGAAAATTTTATCAGGACAGGTTCAGTGGCTCATGCTGTAATTCAGGGAGGCCCAGGTGGGTGGATCCTCAGCTCACAGGTTTGAGACCAGCCTGAGCCCAGAGTGAGACCTCATCTCTAAAAATAGCAGGGCATTGTGGTGGGTGCCTGTAGTCCCAGCTACTTGGGAGGGTGAGGCAAGAGAATCACTTGAGCTCAAGAGTTTGATGTTGTTGTGAACTATGACACCATGGTACTCTGGGGGTGCCACAGTGAGACTCTATCTCCAAAAAAGAAAAAAACTATATATATATAATTAAAAAATTTTATTACAAAGCATAGCATATAATGTTTAATATATATACAGTATTGGCTGGGCATGGTGGCTCATACCTGTAATCGTAGCACTCTGAGGTGGGTGGAAACCAGCCTGAGCAAGAGCAAGACCCCATCTCTACTAAAAACAGAGAAAAATCCCCCCAAACTAGCCAGGCATCATGGCAAGTGCATATAGTCCCAGCTACTTGGGAGGCTGAGGCAAGATGATTGCTTAAGTCCAAGAGTTTGAGGTTGCTGTGAGTCAAAATGCAACAGTACTCTACCCACAGCAAGAGTGAGATTCTGTCTTAAAAAAAAGGGGGGTGGTGCCCACAGCTCAGTGGGAAGGGCACTGGCCACATACACCGAGGCTGGTGGGTTTGAACCCAGCTGGTTGGCTAAAACAACAATGACAACTGCAACAACAACAAAGCCGGGTGTTGTGGTGGGTGCCTGTAGTCCCAGCTACTTGGGAGGCTGACACAAGAGAATTGCTTAAGCCCAAGAGGTTGCTGTGAGCTGTGATACCACAGCACTCTACCCAGGGTAACAGCTCAAGACTTTGTCTCAAAAAAAAAAAAATAGAAAAAATATTTAAGTTATTTTTTTGACCTAGTCCTCCTCCTTCACATCCATGGTGATGATCAGATATAAAAACTAGCAAACAAAAAGACTTATCTGGGCCCCAAATTGCGTGATAATTATCTCATGCAATATGAACAAGAGAGAAATACTAGCAGCAAGTAGGGCTGAAGCAGGGATGGCAGCAAGGTCTGAAAATGCTTCGTGAAAGATAAGGAACAAGAGCAGACATCACTTTGTGAAGCCAGGGACTGTGATGAGGGCTCCCCTTCTCTCGTATTTTTGAAATAAGTTGGGAAGAAAAGCTGTAGAGTCACTGCCTGGGGCATAGTAGGAAGGAGAACAGGAACTAACCCAACCACTACATGGCTTGGCCAGTGGACCTGTGATATATTCAGTAGTGCTTTGACGTGTCAGTTGCTATTTCTGGATTGAAGGCCATGGTATGGCAGGGTTCAGGCAATTGCAGAGTCTACAAATTGGGAGCTGGGAGCCCAAAGGTGGGGGGTGGTAAGAAAGGATGGTGGGAAAGAGGGAGCAAATAGAAAAATAGGAAAAGTCATCACAGAAGCAGAAACTCAAATGTTCAACCTCACCCATAATCAGAGAAATACAATTTAAACTATTAATAGTTTAATGGAAGTAAAACTATTTTGCATGCATAAAACTGGCAAAAATTTAGTGACCAGACATTTTGCCAAATGTTGGCAAAGAGGTAGAGAAATGGAGGGAACATAAATAGCTGTAAACACATTGGAAAGCAATGTGTTGAGATCCAATAAAGTTGAAGATGCTCAGCCTTAATCCACCAGCTCAGACTTTTACGTATATACCCTATATTCAAAGGGATGGTCAACCTGTGGCCTGCAGGCCACATGCAAATTACTTGAAACTTATTTTGCTTACCTGTGGTGTTGGATATTACAAAAATTAAGCACGGACCATTTCTTTACCCACTAGCTTTCATTAGTGTTTGTGTTTTTAATGTGTGCCCCAAGACAACTCTTCTTCCAATAGGCAAAAGGGGGAAAAGAGGTTGGCAGACATTCTTGCTAGAGGAGCATTCACATGAAGACAAGTACAAAATGTTCGTTATAGAATTGCTTGAAATAACAAAAAATTAAAATAATTCATCAACTGGAAAATTGGTACATGAGCTATATGAAGTACCAATACAATGAACTCTTCTATACAGCAGTAAAAGATGAACCAAGTAAACCAATTTACAGCAGTTCTTGATTTGACTTAACATGCATTACATCAGATTTTCCGAGAGTGGTACCACATATCAGTAATTTTTAAATTAGTTGATTGCAATATGCAACCAAAGTTGAGAACCACTGGCCTAGAACCGTGTGTATCTATATAAATGAATATTTTAAAATGTAACATTAAGCAAAATAAAAGGATAGGAAATGACACATACAGTACAAAAAATTTATATGACGTTAGAAAACTATATATCGTTTATGCATGTATATGTAAATAGATAGCAATATATAAAAGCATTTATGGAGATGAGAAATACCAAGTTCAGGTTAGAAGTTACCTTTGCAGAAAGAACAACAACAACAACAAACAATATCAGGGAACAGTATACAGAGTACTTAAAGTCTGGCTGTAGTGTCTTATTTTTTAAAAATCTAAAACGAATATGGAAGAATGCAAAGATCAGATACAGCTGAGTAGCTGGTATGCTGGATGGCTCTCCTTACTCTATGCTTATCTGTATATTTGAGGCAATTCACACTATCAAAAAGAATGCGTGGGGGCTATGGGAGAAGAAACTAAAGAATACTCAAGTGTATAAAGTGAATACTCTCTCCTGCAACACTGCTTTCCCTCGCTGGAAGAAATAACTACTATCAGTGTTTGGGGGCATGCTTCTAACATTCTCCATGCAGATGCAAGCATGTATACATATTTTTATGTTTCCCCTTTGAAAGTTATTTTAGAGAAGGGAAGTGTGCTTATCTTTCTTGAGCAGACATTGACAGCCTCTAAAGCCTTGCTTTCACATCCCAAAGCTGTGACCAAAGCATTGCTGCCTCCGTGGGGGTAAACAACCTGTTTGGAGATGAGAGTTTGGTTTATTTAATATATAACCATTCTCTTATTCATTCAAATGATGTTTATTGATTTCAGCTATGAGCCAGCGCTATGTTAGGTGTAGATAACACAAGGGAAAAGATACGTCTTGCTGTTCTTGGAACCCGGGTTCTAGAAGAGGAAACAAAGGAAGCGAGTGCACACAGTACAAAGTGATAAATGCTGCTGTGGAAGAAACGGATGGCGTTTGGGAGCGGGTGCCCGCCGGAGGACTCGAAGGAGGGGCAGTTGCAGGGGCTTCCTGGGAAAAAATGATGACTCGCTAAGTGAGAAAGGGGGAGAAGGAGCTGGCCTAGATGAAAGTCAAAGAGGAGAAGGTCACAGCAGGGGGGCAGCAGCAAGCAGGAAGACCTGTAGTGGTTGGGAGATGTCTGCCCCGAGCTGAAGGCCAGACTTGCTGCTGGCCTGTGGGAGTACAGGCCTTTATCCTCAGGAAAGTCAGTTGCCAGCACCACTAAGGCAAAACTTGCCATGGTCAAAAGTGTGTTTTTAAAGGCTATTCTGACAGGGTGCAGAAACTAACGCCTTTTCCCAAGTCGAATCTATAAACAGAAAACTCACAGTTGTGTTTGACTTGCATCTCTACTGGTTTCCCTCCCAAGGGTTAATGGCCCTCCGTCTTCTGCCTTCCCACATATAACTATGATTATAAACTATGATCTAAAGTGAACATTGTTTTATTACACTCAAGAACATCAATGTGAATGTGTGATGAGAATGTGGGTATTCAGAGATGGGGTTAACAGGGAAACCCTCTTCAAGTTTTGAAGGACATGAGTTCCCTGAAAGAAAGGGGCCTTTGCCAGAAAAGAAAAGTGGACAAACTCGCCATAAACATATCAAGTCAGCATAACCCAGGCTTCTTTTTCAGGCCTGAAAGTAGTCTAACTAATTCATAGGAGCTTCCTGTGGGGAGTGGACAGCTGTTGGTGACAGCAACAGGGAATTCATTCTACCTGTCCTGTCTGGGATAGCTGCCAGGCTCTGCAAGTGACCTGGAGTTCATCCTTCCCTTTCTCAGTATCTCCCGTCTCCTGCCCTGTTCTACTGTGGGGAAACTCCCTGTGCCTGAGATAATTCTCCAACCTCAGCAGGCATCAGAACCACTGGGAAGGCTTGTTAAAATCAAATTGCTGGGCCTTACCCTTAGAGCTTCTGATTCAGTAGATCTGAAATGAGGGCCAAGGATTTGTGTTTCTAACAGGTTCCTAGGTCTGAAACTTGAGGTCTAAGGTCTGGGGACCACATATGAGGAAACTAGAGACCTATCAAGTGTTGCCCCCTTTGTGTGTAGCCCTCTTTCCACTCATGATGGGGAAGCAAACCTGTTCCTGTTTCTATAACTGCCTCTCTTCTTCAGCTCAGGAAAATCCAAAGTAAAAACTAGCTAAGCCCTAGCCCCTCACTCTTGTTCATGTGGACCCTTAAAGAAGAGGAGGATTGAGTCGTAAGGAGGGGGTGGGGGATTTGAGAAGTTCTCCCTTCCTCCCAGCAAATCCTGCCTGGGAAAGGGACATAGGGTACATGGAAGAGCATGCCCTTACTGTTGAGGGGTGGTGCCTGGAGCGAAGGCTTAGAGACAGGTAAGTTGAAATGGCTTATGTGTGTGTGTGAGAGAGAGAGAGAACACATGTGCGCATACATGCAAACATAAAGAACTGGATCCTGACAGCTGAAAGAAACAAATAGTCAAAGACGGAAAAAGATAAACCCTGTTAGAAGAGTACTGATGATGTCTGATGTTTGTTTAGCATTCCATGTGTACCAGGCTTTACATGTATTACTCTATTTTAAAACCTTCAAAGACCCCAAAGCAGTAAGCATATTATTGCCCCTATTTTAAAAATCAGGTAACTAAGATTTAGAATGGAGAGGTTAAATAACTTTGCCAGGGTCACAGTGGGAAAAGACCAATTCAGTTGCCAAAGATTATTTGGTAGAATCAATGAGCACGCCACATGCTTATTTGAATAAGTGAATGGGGACAGCAGGCTGTCTTGCCCATGAAAAATATCTCCTTTTGTAAATCCATACCCACGCCCCTGTACTGGCAAGGCAGTATAGAAATCAAAGGAAAGGCTGTGGTTGGTATTTTACTTATGGAATGAAGTGTTTCTGCCACAAAAGCCTGTTTGTGTTCACCCTTGGTTTAGCTAACACTCTGTGATGTAAAGATAGTCTCTCTAGAATATTTCTAACTTTGGGGTGTTTGTATTTTAGCCTGAAGAAATAAATTATACAGAGACTAACAAAGCCATGGTAGAAGATCTAAAGAACAGGTACTGTATTTTCTCCTTGTTCAATCTGACTCCTGTTCAGTCACCTCTCAGTCCTCTGACCCATCCTTTCAAAACACTTGCTACATTTAACAGATGCAAGAAAGGGAGAATATAACAGTTAGTTCCATGGAACTACTTGTTTCTTGGTACGTGCATTGAAAAGTGACCCCTCAGCCATCCCGGGCATTCCTTGAAAAGACAGTCTAAGTTAACTCTGGAAGACATTGTGGGTGACTGTTGTAAAGTTCTCAACACAGATACCTGTTGGGCCTTGGTAATAATAATGCAGTAGCCAACACTCTTGAAAGGACATGAAGGTAAATGGCCCGTGACTCAGGGGATAGTAAAATCATCCCAGCTGGGGGAGAGAAACAGTACTTCCACACCTGGGTGCTCCTCACTTCCCAAACACACACACACACACAAAAGCCTTAAGAAGCTGGTCAGCCAAGCCCAAAGGGTCACAGACTTGACAATAGGCCTCCCTCCTACTCAGATACACCAGTGACTCACACACAACAGGCTGGCTATAAACAACAACAACTAATGAAAACAGAACATAACAAAAATAATTTTGTGGCCTCACACAGTGGTTCACACCTGTAATCCTAGCCCTTTGGGAGGTTAAGGTGGGAGGGTCGCTGGAGTTCAGGAGTTTGAGATGAGCCTGAGCAACAGTGAGACCTTGTCTCTACTAAAAATAGAAAACCTAGTGAGCATTGCGATGGGTGCCTATAGTACCAGATACTCAGAAGGGTGAGAAAAGAGGATTGTTTGAGCCCAAGATCGAGGTTGCTGTGGGCTGTGATGCCACAACTCTATCCAGGGTGACAGCATGAGACTCTGTCTCAAAAAAAAAATTAATAAATAATAAAAATAATTTTGCCAATTTCTTTTCTCACTAATATACAACCTTCTCCCTACATCCTGCTGTTTCCATTCCTCATATCCAAGTTCTTAACAAAAAAGAAAGAAATGCAGTAGGTAAATGTTTCCCAACCTTCGTTTTTCATTAAAATCACTTCTAGAACTATTTAAAAATACAGAAGCCATGATCCCATACCAGACCTGTTGAATCAATATCTGGAAGCGAAGCATTTTGAAAAAGCCCCACCTAGAGGATTCTGATGCATGGCCCTCTGCAAACTACAACTGCATTATAAAGTCAACCAAGAGGAGACTCCCAGCAGCTGCGTCTGTAACACCCACTGTAGTTAGGGAATCAGTCACACACAATCAGCCCGCACAGATGGCTTTTCAGGAAGACCTCATCAACCAATCCATACTTTGTCCCCATTCTCTCCCCTCCCTGGCACATTCCTCATGAGGGCTAAGTATACAGGTAAAAATCCCTACCCTCATAGAGCTTACATTCTAGTGGGGGAAGCTGATCTCCATACTTCTCATACTTATCAGTCCTTACCAGTGCCTCATTTTTTCCCAACCCTGCTTGCTAAATTAACTGATATAGCAGACTAACCTAATCCCAGATCAGATATCTGAATTTTCATAAAGGTAGTTTCTTGGAAACACAATTTCCTATGTCAAAGGAGTAGGAATGCCAACCCAGAAATCAGATGGTAGGTATTATCAAATCACACCTAGTAGGCGGCTGTCTGTGGGACTTAATGCAAAATGAGTAACACCTACTGAGTCTATTTGCATTGAACCGAGGGACCCCTGGAGGCCAAAACCAGCAAGCCCTCCACTAGGAGAGACAAGGGTGTGGCCCCCTCCAATGACCCCCTCACTGGCTTTTATTGAAATCCCAGACATGAGAAATTATAGTACAGCAGAAAACGTCAGAGAGTGGGTAAAGGTTAAAAAACATGTAGTTTATCTTTAGCTGCATGATTAAACTCTTAACACACTCTGTTTACTGCACTTCTGTCTTGCCCTTTTCTTATCACCATTAGTATATGACTCAGGGTTGGGACAGTATACTGTGTCTAGTGAGTTTTGTTTTTAGTACTCAGGGCCAGCTGTGATAGTTGGCTTTTTCCCAGACCCCTCTGTCCCTAGTGCCTAGCACTTTTAACCCTATGCTGTATCCTACAGGCAGTTTTCCACACACAGGTAACTGGAAAAGAGACGTGCCTTAGAGAGCTAATTTCTGGCTACTTTGGGAAGCTTCTTACCTTCCCAAGCCAAGTCTACTGTTCCCCAACTTGATTAATATAAATGGTAGCAGACACCCATAGAAATATGATTTCCTCCTAAGTCCAAAAAGTCATTCTCATACTTGAATAAAAGTGACAAAACTATTATCATACTTACTAGATGGTTGCAATTTGTCAAAATTATCTTTGTAATCTTAGGATTGAAAGAACGCTAAAGTGTAAAATGATGGAATGGCGATCTCAACACCCAACACGTTGGAATCGCCAATGTACTTCTATTTTACGACAAATCCTTCCTAAGCTAGAACTTGGCATGGAAAGGTTTGCTTCATCTGAGGAAGAGAGTGAATTTGAAAAATTACTACAACTTTATTGGGTTTGTATATAATTTAATGCATTAATGACATTGTTTTTATCTATGTTTATTGCTAAATTATAGCAATCTTAAACATCTCTGAAATGCTTTTTATCTTGATCCTGGAAGATAGATGTTATAACATTAAAATGCATTTACTTACAGACCAAGAATAATTGTTCAAATGTAGTGAACAGTTATTACCAGGACCACATTGCTTGGGATTTTCTTGAAACTGGTTGCATGTTTTATGATGTATGAACTATAGACTTTGGAAAGAGATACTCAAAAGGAAACCACCCTATAACTAAGAAACTAAAAGATGATCTCTAATAATAGATTGGATTCCTTGTCATTGGTTTTGGGCAAGAGGATTGCAGAGCAGCCTAATATCTTTTATATGTAAATTATAGTCAGCGAGGACAAATGGTTCCTGGACCTCCATGAATACCAAAATTCACGGATGCACCAAGTCCCTCATATAAAATGGCATATTATTTCTATGAAACCTATACACATCCTTTAGTATACTTGAAATCATCTCTAGATTACTTATAATACCTAATATAATATAAATGCTATGTAAATAGTTGTTATACTTGTTTTTTATTCACATTATTTTTTATTGTTGTATTGTTATTTCTTATTTTTTTCAAATACTTTCAATCTTCAATTGGTTGAATCTGTGGATGGGATGCAGAGCCTTCCAACATGGAGGGCCGCCTGTACTCCCACATTTACACTTCAACTTGGACTTCTTCTTGACCTCTTCTCTTACATATTCTCCAGCCCATTGACGTTTTCCTGGGTGGTAAAAAGGCATCTCAAACTCAACAAGCCCACAATCAAACATTATGGCAGGCATCTAGTATATTGTTAGGGTTCTCCTTTCCTTTTCCTACCCTACCCTCAGCTCTGGGTATCCTTTCACCTCCTTTTTCCTTTCATCCACCTCTATGAACTTGTCTAGTGGGTTTTTGAAAACTCCAGCCTCCTGAGAGTAAGGCTCCTCCTTCCCCTTATCCTGGAAGGTGTCCCCAAGTGGAAGTCTGTTGGGAGCTGAGTGCAAAGGCCCCCAGAAAGGGATCAGCTGGCATTATTAGTTCATGAGTAGTTTTTGTTTTGCTTTATTTTTAATAGATTTAGGGGGTAAAGAGTTAAGCAAAGCATAGTTAAATATGAGCCAAAATTTAAAACTTAGGATTCTGATGTAAAATTATCAACTATTTAATAATATAGTCAGTAATAGTAAACCTGGACTGAATCATGCTGCCTGTGTTCAAATCCTGACTTAACCACTCACTAGTTTTGATCTAGAGCAAGCTACCTAATCTGATTACACATTTCACCCCATTGGATGACAGGGATAAAATTAGTTTTGTCATTTTGTTGAGGATTGTGTAAGTTACTATGTAGCACAGTGCCCAAAACCTCATAAGTGCTTAGGAGATGCTATCTATTATTTTTATTCCACGTGCCAGGCATTGTGCTGGACACTGGAGTTATGGCGGTAAGCAAGGCAAATATGATCTTGTGCATCCACAGAGATAATGAATACTTAGACTAGAAAAGAGATACTTCAATATATTTTGCTAAATAAGCTTGGAGAAGGAAAATGCGCTATACAACCACACAGAAAGAGTATGCAAACATATTTAAGGGTCAAAAAAGTCCTCCTAAGCAGTATAAAGTTGAAAGAGGCTTATTATTGTTGCTCTGTACTATTAAATAATTTGGCATACAATCATGTTCCATGATCTGCTAATCTTATTACATACTAGTCACTTAGTAAATATAAATGGAACCAATATTGAAGAAATTCTTTAAAAGTTCTCACTTAAATCCCTCAAACATAGGACCAAGTAATTTCCCTATTAGGAGTTTGCTGTCTAGAAAGGGTGCAAGTATGTGGAATGTTAAATGTGCAGGCTAGGCTCTAGCATCAGATAGACCTGGCTGTGCTCCTCTTGACCTGTAAAAGTCAAGAAGGAGTTTAATAGTGCCTACCTCATAGGCTTGTTCAAGGGTTAAATATGTATGTGAAACATTTAATTGTACTTACAACATCAGCACTCACAAAAAATTATTTTATGACTACCATTTCTTTGAAACTTCTGTGATCTTTTTGTGTATGATAATTCCTGATTACCTAATTATAATATGGGTTTATGTGTTGTTCTGTCTTTGATCCAGGTTGTAGGATTTCCCATCCAGATGCCATACACAGATCTACAGTCAGTTATTGATGCCGTGTATCAAACTGGAATTCACTCTTCTGAATTTCCCCAGACAGAATTTGCTTTAGCTGTATACATTCACTCCTACCCAAATAACATATTATCTGTGTGGGTCTATTTGGCTTCCTTAGTCCGGTATCAGTGAAAAGGAGGAAGAGACAAGGCAAAGACCATGCTGGGGGTCCCTAGACCAGGAGCAATCAAGACTTTTCTGGTACCTTGGGATTTTGGTGCTTACTCTAAAATCCAGTCAAGTGCTGAGCCCCATTTCTGATTCACTTATAGAGGTGGGCACTATGGAGGCTCACTACCCCGGTCTTTGAAGATGAATTTAGATAAACTCCTCACCAGAGACCTCTTCATGGAAAATCCTTTGGGAAGTCTGCCTGTCTTGGGTCACTGTCTGTTGTTAAGTCTTATTCTGAAAAAGTAGCAATTCTGGCCTTTCCCCCTAAGGCTGATGTTTCTCAAATTATGGACCTCACATCATCTCCATTAGAATATCTGGAGAGCCTTGTTGAAAATGTAGATTCCCCTATCCTGCCCAAAACCTATTAAAGCAAAATTTGTGGGAGTAGAGCTCCAGATGCTGCTTTATTTTCAATAGGCACCCAGATAATTCTAATACAATTTTAGGAGGAAGAACCCAGACTTACAGAATGTTGTAATTATGAAAGTAAGGCAGGTACTTTTGATGCTGGTTCTGATGTAAGTTCAGGTAGATGTTACTCAAATGGTAACCTAAAAACAGGAGTCCTCAAACTACAGCCCGCAGGCCACATGCGGCCCGCCTAGGACATTTATCCAGCCCACCAGGTGTTTTTGCCACTGCTGCCTGTCCTGCTTAGCAGCCGACTCCTCCCAGGGCCCCCAGTCTGGCCCTCCAACGGTCTGAGGAACAGTGAACTGGCCTCCTGTTTAAAAAGTTTGAGGACCCCTGCCTAAAAAGGTTATTTCACTGAAAAAGAAAAAAAGGGAAATCTACCATGTTGGGCTAACGTTGGCTTCTGAAACCTTCTGAAAAGCTTGCGCTTGATGAAAGTTTGCGACTGACATGAAACCTTTATGCCTACAAGTATTTGGACGGGACTTCCAGGAAATTCTAATCTTACCTCATCTCTCCTAATTGTGTGAGGGAGGCAATGATCTTGGCAACTTTCAGGGCTTCTTTTATCCTTAGTGAGCAGCCCCTCACTCTCCCTCTGGCGTGTTTTGCTGTTTTTTTTCCCCTAGCGGTTGTCCATCTAGATCCTAATAGAACCTCAAGAAAAAGTGGACAGGGATCTGAGTGTACTAAACCTCTTCTATAGTACACTATACTTCCTCTCGTTGATTGCTTTGTCCTTCATTGAGAAAAATATTTATAAGATTTTCTTAAATATGGCATAACAGTTTGTTATTTAAAAGAAAGCATCAAGGGATATGGATTTCCAAAGGTTGACCACAGCAGCTTTATATGAGGTAAAGGTAAGAGAAAGGTAAGAGCTCCTATTGTAGGAGTTTTGAGGTTTCTTGGTTCGCTTCCATAGCAGAGTCCTGAGACCCCAGACTCATTTTTAGGGAACTCCCAATCTGTATCCCTTACCCAGATGTGCCTGCATGTGCCTGTGCCAGAGAAAGCCTCGTTTATTTGCAATATGAGACAAACTTGCGATTACTAGAAGAAGCAAAGTGAATGAAGGAATGTTTTTCTCCCAGGTTAAAACCTAATTGCGCATGTCTTGTGGCATGCACTATAAAACTGACCAGGCTTTTATTTTTATTTGAATTTTTGTGTTTAAATGTTATATGAAATTTTGTTATTAAACAAGTCAAAATAATGATGATGGAAAAATAAAGTTTCCAAAGAGATACTGAATTCACGTAGTTCATTTCTGTGGAGCTTTGAATGTTTACTTATCTACTTTACTTGTTTATGGTTTTAGAATAGATAGGCCACTGAAAAGTAAGGTGGCAAGTGTTCATGTGTGTTACTTTTTTTTTTTTTTTGCAATTTTTGGCCGGTGCTGGGTTTAAACCCACCACCTCTGGCATATGGGGCCGGCACTTTACTCCTTTGAGCCATAGGTGCAGCCCATGGGTGTTACTTTTTCAATTAAAATTTTCCCCTGAAAATTGCAAAACCATATGTTATGAATCATTTTTTATTTGAATGCTTAAAGATACATAGTTTTAAGTGGAATTTATAACTTTAAGTTTCTTTAAATATTCTGTAATAATTATGAAGCATTCATTGTGTGCCAGACACGTCAGTATGTGCTGGAGTATGGCAGGGAAAAAAGACTCTCAGGTATGAAACTTATATTCTTACCGCGCAAAGAAACCATAGCATATAAGCAGCAAGTGACTGGGAAAATTTCGGGATGTGATGAGTATTATAAAGAAAACACATAGGATGGAATGACAGAGAAGGCATTTAGTGGGGATAAAAGGTGTAAGCAGAGTAGTCAGGGGAGGCTGCTCTAAGGAGATAATGTTTTAGCTGAGATTTAAGCAATGATTTGTCAATTAGAATTACATTCAGTTGCTTGTAGCAGAAACCCAACAACAGTAGTTTAAGCAAATAGGGATGACTTTTTCACAGCACTGCAGATCCAGAGGAGGTAGTCCAAATCTGGTGTAGTGGCTCCAGGATGTGGTAGGTATACTAGCCTCATCCAACTTCTGGGCCATCTCTAAAAGGTGGCTTCTATCTTCTGGCTCAGTGGCTTTCAAATTTCAGCAAGTATAAGAATCACCTGAAAGGCTTGCTGAAATAGATGCTGGGTCCACCTAGCACCTGATTCCGTGTGTTGAGGCTGGGGCCCGATAATCTGCATTTATAAGTTCCCAGGTGATATTGAGACCGCTGATCTGGGAAGCACATTTTGAGAAACTTGGCTCTAGCTTCTGGCCACTTTCATGGCCAGAATATTTGCAAAGGAATAGGGATGGTTGAGGATGCCAGCTGCTTTTGCTCTTTTAAAAAAGTTTCCTAGGAGACCATCCCAGTATTGTCTTCTTATATCCCACTGGCCAGAACTGTATCATTCCTATGGCTACATTGGAGGCTGGGAGATCAAGTATTTTATGTTGATATGTTGCTCTCCCAACCAAACTGAGCATTCTGTGGTGAGGAAGGGGTCTGGTGGATAGACAAAACACAGTCTATCTCAGATGAAAGGAAGCCCGTAGCACAAGGACCTGTGATAAAAGCATTTGAGGCAGAGGAAACTTTGATCGCAAAACCCACATTAACCAGTATTTTCAAATAGTTGATATTCCAACACACACACACACATACATACATATATATGCATCTGTTACTGTTTATCTTAGAAAAGTGAGATTACATTATGTATGCTGTTCTACATATTGCTTTTTTTCTTCAAAAATAGTGAAACCACTCCAAGGGAACTATTTGTTCTTCCTAAGGAGAAAGCATAACAATCTATAGCAGTGGTTTTCAACCTTCCTAATGCCACGGCCTTTTAATACAGTTCCTGTGAGTCGTGACCTACAGGTTGAGAACCACTGATCTATAGGGTGGTCAGGATCATTACATACATTTAAGCACGTTATGTACCACACACCTCAAAGTTAATGTGTGAGGATCTTTGGGGCTGTGTAGTATGTTGCAGCCCAGTTTGTCCATATGATTTATTACGACTTATTCAACCATTCCCCTAATGATGGGAATTTCTTTTGATTCCAGTTGATGCACCGTTTAGTTTTTCTACATTCCTGCTGTTTTTCTGTCTACTAGTTCTATCAACTACTGAGAGAGGTGTGTTAAATTAGCCAGCTGTAATTATAAGTTTATCTATTTCTTTCACTTTTGTTAGATTTTGCTTCATGTACTTTGAAGCTGTTGTTAAATGCACACACACTTAGGGTTTATGTGTTCTTGGTGAATTAATCCTTTTATCATTACGCCATGTCCCTTTTTATTCCTAGTAATTTTCTTTGCTCTAAAGTCCATTTTGTCTGATGTTAATGTAGCCAACTTTCTTTTTTTTCCACATGAAAAGTCTGTATTAATCCTCTTGTGAAAAATCTATACAATGGCTGCTGATAATGTCACTGTAGAGTCTTTACTCTTTCCCCTGTTATCCAATCTCCAGCTCACTTTTTGCCAGCACCAATGTTAACCTTTGCAATTCCCCTGTCTTTCTTCATTTTGTTCCTGTGTCCCTTTCACTGCTTTCTTTCTTTCTTTCTTTTTTTTTAATTTTTTTTGAGACAGAGCCTCAAGCTGTTGCCCTGGGTAGAGTGCTGGGGCATCACAGCTCACAGCAACCTCAAACTCCTGGGCTCAAGCGAGTCTCCTGCCTCCGCCTCCCAAGTAGCTGGGACCACAGGGACCCGCCACAACGCCCGGCTACTTTTTGGTTGCAGCTGTCATTGCTGTTTGGTGGGCAGGCTGGATTCGAACTGCCAGCTTAGGTGTATGTGGCTGGCACCTTAGTCACTTGAGCCACAGGCACCGAGCCTTACTGCTTTCTTAAGGTCTTTTTCTTCTTATATAGGCCATGCCTTGTAAGTCTGTGTTTGTGTACATTTTTCTTTGCATTATCCAAGAAATCATAAATCATGCCAAAACCCATTGTCTTGTCATCAAAGTGAGTTCAGAATCCAACTGTGAAGATGACATCGGATGTGGTCTTGTACATTTTGGCCAGTTTTTCCCTAATTCCTGTCTTTGGTACTGTTCCCTTCCCAGGGTGAGGGATATCAATGACCATTTGTTTCCTGTGAAGTAGTCGGTTGGTCATCAACTTCCTGGTCTGGATAGTTACTGGGTCATTCATGATGGTGGGTGATCCTCAGGCAGCCAGGGAGGAAAAGAGCCCAGCTTTCTTTTGATTAGGGTTTATCCAGTATATTTTCATCTTTTCATTTTTAATTTACCTATACAATTATATTTGAAGTCAGTTTCTTCTAGATAGCATGTATTTGGGTTATGGTAGTATTAATACCATCTGACAATCTCTTTTTTGATGGTTGTATTTAGACCATTTATACCAATAATGTAATTATTGGTATGTTTAGACTTAGGTCCACTATTTTATTATTTGTACTCTATATGTTCTTTTTTTTTTTTGATACAGAGTCTCACTCTGTTGTTCTGGGTAGAGTGCCATGGTATCATCATAGCTCACAATAACTTCAAACTCCTGGTCTGACATGATCCTGTTTGCCGCAGCCTCCCAAGTAGCTGGGACTTCAGACACTTGCCACAATGCCCAGTCATGTTCTTTCTGTTTTTGTTCAATTGTTCCCTCTTTCCTGCTATCTTAGGTTATTTGGATATTTCTTAGTATTTTATTTTAATACAGCTATTATATTTTTAACTATATGTTTTTGTATATTTTTTAGAAGTTTCTCTAGGGATTATGGTAATAAATATTTAACTTTTCACAATCTACATAGAATCTACTGTTACCACTTCAAATAAAATGTAGAAATTTTACCATATTCCATTATGCCTCTGTCTTTATGGTGTAGTTGTCTCATATATTGTATCTGTTGAAATATACACTGAAAGCACTAGAAGACAATGTCAACATTTTTGCTCTCTGTCATCAAATGTACTTCCAAGAACTCAAGTAGAGAAGAATATTTATCATTCTGTTGTTTTTTCTTCATTCCTCATGTGCCAAATTTCCTTCTGGTATCATTTCCCTTCTGTTTAAAAGATGTCCTTTAGCAATTCTTTTAGAGCAGATTAACTGACAACATATTGTTTTTGTTTTCCTTCATCTATCAATGTCCTTATTTCAACTGCATTTCTGAAGACTGTTCTTGCAGGGTATAGAATTCTGGATTGGCAGTTCTTTTCTCTCAGCACTTCCAAAATCTTGTTCTATTTCTCTCTAGTCTCTTAGTTTCTGGTGAGAAATCCACCATTCTTTGAATCTTTCATTATCTACCTGTAAATAATGCTTTGTTTCTCTCTGGTTGTTTTCAATAATTTTTCTTTTTCTCTAGTTGTTAGCAGTTTTATTATGATGTGTGGATGTGTATTTCTTTGAGTTTATCCTCATTTGTATCTGAGCTTCCTGAATCAGTAAGGTTATGTCTTTTCTCACATTGAGGGAATTTTCAGTCTTTATTTTCTTCAATATTTTTCTGTACAATATTCTTTCTCTTTTCCTTCAGGTACCCCAATGACATAAATATTAGACCATTGGGTATTATCCCACAGGTCTCCAAGTCTCTGTTCATTTGTTTATGTCTTTTCTTATCTTTTGGAGATGGGATCTCACTGTGTTGCCTAAGCAGGTCTCAAACTCATGGGCTCAGGCAAGCTCCTTGCTCAACCTTCTATGTAGCTAGGATTTCAGGTGGGTGCCACAGTGCCTGGCCATTTACACTTTTTTTTTAATTTTTGCAGATTACATTATTTCTGTTTCTCTGTCAAGTTCACCATTCTACTAATAAGCTCATCTAATGAACTGTTTTTAATTTTTGGGTTTTTTGAGTTATAAGATTTCTATCTAGTTCTTCTTTAGATGGTCCCTCTCTTTACCGAAACTTTTTATCTTTCTACTCATTTCAGGAAATTTTGCTCTGCTTGGAGCATTAGGATAATAGCTATCCTAAAGTTTTATCAGATAATTCTCTACCATCTTAGTGTTGGTGTCTGTTATTTGTCTTTCCCATGAGATTTGAGATTTGTTCTTATACTTCATATGCTGAGGACTTTTGGCTTGTATCTGAGGTGATTTGAACATGTCATATGTTAAGAGTTCTGTGTCTTATTTAAGTCTTATGAGAATGCTGACAACTTTTGTTGTAGCAAAAAATCAACCTGGTTGGGTTCAGGCTGCAAGTTCTGGCAAGCCTTCTGTGAATTGTAATTTCAAAGTCAGTTCCATTTTCAAAGAGTTTTAGTGCTACTCAGATCTGTCACATGTGTACTGCTCGGTGGCCAGCCTGAGATTTGAGCAGTTCTCAAAGTTTTTGATTTTTCCAGATCTATGTACTCACAACTCAGAGGTAAGCCCAGTTGTTTATAACGATTTTGTGGGATCATTTTCCAAATTTCTCCTGCCTCTTCATGGTCCCCCTAGTACTTTTCACTTTCCTGGGATCTCTTTTTTTTGGTTTTCCATCCATAAAGCTGGAATTTTAGTTAATACCTCTCTGCCTGTTCCTCTCACTATTGTACCTCCATCCAGAGCAAAGCAGTGGGAGAACAAAGAATAAAAAAGCAACCACAACTTCTCTAGATAGGAAGTTCCCCTTCCTTAAGTTTTAGGCACCTGTGGGTCCTAATCCCCACTGTTGTGGCTACTGTTAACCTACTGTGGATTGCTTAGGGGCTAGAGCAGGAGAGAAAGGAGAAAAAAAAAAAAAAGACAGACTGAAGCCATGAGGCCCCATAATGCCAGCTACTTGAGAGGCTGAGGTGAGAGGATCACTTGAGGTGAGGAATCCAAGTTCAGCCTGGGCAGCACAGATTCCCTCACATTAAGAGATGCCTTTCTAGCTCGGCACTTTCCAGCACAGTGATTACAGCGTCAGCCACATACACCAAGTCTGGCAGGTTCAAACCTGGCCCAGGCCAGCTAAACAATGATGACAACTGCAACAAAAAATAGCCAAGCATTGTGGCAGGCGCCTGTAGTCCCACCTACTTAGGGTGTTGAGGCAAGAGAATCGCTTAAACCCAAGAATTTGAGGTTGCTGTGAGCAGTCTACCAAGGGTGACATAGTGAAACTCTGTCCCCCCCCAAAAAAGGATTCCTTTCCTGCTCCTCATGACAAAAGGGATCCTCCTAGGGTACTCTCTGTGTTCCCATGCCCACTGCTAGATTTTAGCTACATGACTCCGGGTTAGGTGATCTTGGTGGAAGAATGGATAACTCACCACCATTATGGTGATAATACAAATTATAGTCTTCCCCAGTTGCCTGCTACTATTTAGTTTTCAGTGTCTTCAAATAGCTCTTCCATGCAGTCTGTCCAGATTGTGGGAGAAACAGGGTGAAGTCTGTTTAATCCATTGCATAAAGGTTCTTCAGAGGAACAGAACCAATAGGATCAGTATGTGCATGTCTATATATTCATGTATATGCATAAATATTCTAATAATTTATATCAGAAAAATACATATATAGATATATAAACTAAGGAATTATCTAAGATGATCATGGAAGCTGAGAGGTTCCAAGATCTGCTGTCAGCAAGTTAGAGACCAAGAGAATCAGCACATACTGGTAGTTCCAGTCGAAAGCCAGCAGGCTCCAGAGGCAGGAAGAGCTAATGTTTCAGTTTGAATCTGAAGGCCAGAAAAGACTTAAATTCCCACTCACATAAATCAGGAAGTGGGAATCCCATCTTACTAAATGGAGGGTCAGCCTTTTTATTCTATTTGGGCCTTTAGCTGAGGACCACCCACATTAGGAAAGGCAATCTGCTTTTAGTCTATGATCCAAATGTTAATCTCATCCAAAAACCTTCACAGAAACACCCAGAATAATGTTAAACCAAATACCAGGCACCTTGTAGCCCAGTTAAGTTGACATGTAAAATTAACTATCATATCCATCTTATCCACAACTATAATCTTATATAGCAATTTAAAATTTGGAAATTATATATTATAAATGTATACATATTCTGACACCTATTTTTGAAAATAGCCTTAAAAATTATCCTTAACATTCTGTTGCAGCAGGCTGCAACAGTTTGGAAATGTAATCTAGGAACTCTTCCATATCAAGTTCATAACAGATGTGGTTTACATTTTCATGACCACTCCAGCTGCTTGCTAGGTGACAAATGTTTTGGGGAAAGGAGAGACTATCATACATGTCCAAGTTGAGTGATGATGGTGCCTTGGGCAAGGATGTTGATGGTGGATATGTATAATAGTTGAAATGAGTTGAATAGTACAAATAGCAGCAAATCAAGACCCAAGAACAACAAAGAACCAGAGCCCAGGACTTCTCTCCTTTGCATCCAGCAGAATACAATGTAGCCATTGAAAAGAAGTGTGGATATTCTATTACAGAATTTTATTAGAATATTCTGTATGAGGAAAACTAGATACACAAGACAGTGTGTAATGTGCTACCATTTGTTTACAAAAGGGGTTATGGATAATGCATGGTCAGAGATACCTGGATATCTCTAGATAGGTACAATAGAAAAGAGTAATAGCATTGCCTTTGGGAAGACCTGGGACTATATATAGTGAATAGCAGGGAGGGAGACCTGCTGTTCACTATATATAGTCTTCTGCTGTCTGAATGTCTGACCTTTTTTGCATGCATTCATTTAAAAAATTTCAATAAACAATTTAAAGTGACCTTTCACTGCCTAAAGATAAATAAATTACAAAAGTTCTCCAAAGAATCTGGTTCCTCCCTCTCTTGCCAAGCCCACCTGTGTTTTATGCTGCAGTCCCACCAGACTTCACAGTTTCCATTTCTGCTCTGTATGTAGATGCTCTGCCTTTTTTACTTCCATCCTTTTATACCTTTGCTGATCACTGCTTCCTACAGTGATTTCTATAGGAAGACAGTGGAATGTCTTTCCTATCTCCTCCTCTTCACCGCAGACATACACTGGCCTCTATTTTCATGCCAAACATGCCTTCTCCTTACAGATTTGCTATTTCCTCTGCCTGGAAGGCCCAGCCACCGCATCTGTGTGCTCCCTCACTTCCCTCAAGCCTTCATGCCTCACCTTATCATAACATAAAGTCTAACCATGGTCTTACTTTCTCATCTCTGTTTCTGTTTTTCTTCATAGCACTTGTCACCAAGTAACATATTTTTTTGTTGCTCAGTATGTTTCTTTCTTCTATTCAAATGCTATGAGAGATTTTATTTTATTTAGGAATTAAGTAAATATACCTTAACTGTGTCCACCTTGGTCTAAAGCAGAGGTTCTCAACCGGTGGGTTGCAGCCCACAGGAACTGTATTAAAGGGCAATGCCATTAGGAAGGTTGAGAATTACTGGTCTATAGAAATTCAAAGAGAAATCATAATAAACTTGAAATTTACCATTTAGGGATTTATAATTTAAGACACATTGTGTCTATATATATATGTATATATGTACATGTATGTGTGTTGATTAATGTCTATGAAATGAACATAATCTATAAAAAGGAAATGAACATTGAAGTCTTCTCATCACATGAGGCAAATCCAGAAAATCTTAAGAATGATTTATGAATAAATATTTCCCATTGAACAAAACCTTCAAAGTAGAAACCATGAGACACTTACTGATTAGAGTGACCTATTTTTCTGAAAATGATTTTTTTTTAAGAGGCAGTCTCACTTTATCACCCTCATTAGAGTGCCATGGTGTCACAGCTCATAGCAACTTCAAACTCCTGAGCTTAGGTCATTCTTTTGCCTCAGCCTTCCGAGTAGCTCTAGAGTCACCTGCGAAAACACCAGGCTATTTTTTGTTGCAGTTTGGCCAGGGCCGAGTTTGAACACGCCACACTCAGTTTATGGGGGCTGGCGCCCTACCCACCGAGCACAGGCGCCACCCGTGAAAATGATTCTTAAATAGGGCCTGGATATTTAGGTCATTTGGAAGCCAAATTAATGTTATAAAGTTGCTCATTAGTCATGAATTGGAACCTGAGGATGTAGCTATTTAAATGCCCTGGGATAGAGCTGTTAGCTTCATGTTTCTATCTCCTTTCTAGAGAAACCTTTGCAACTAAAATAAGCCAAGGAACCCTCTCCCTGGATGATGCTGGGCTCTGCCAACCTCTGCTTCTGAGTTTCCCTTTTCTTGCCTTTGGTTCCTATAGTCCTGCTCTCCTGGGAGTAAGCATAGTCTACAGATGAAAGAGGGCTCATATACATGTCTGCTGCATTTCCTTAAGTGTATGAAGATGCCATTGTGATAAATAAAACCCATATATACTTAACGCCCATTTACCACCTACGGTCTTTACTATCATACATCCTTGTGGATGAAGATTCAAAGTAAAAGGGGTAGGGTTTTAACTTTCAATATTAAAAGAGGTCGACCTACAGTTTCAGTAAAGTGGGAAATCATTGTCCTACTGTGACCATCCACTCCTTTTGTGATAGTCCACCAAACAGGTTAAAATACAATTGATTCGGTTTCTGCTAATCACAATTCTGCCCCCAAATCACCTTAATTGATGTTGGAGTGTTTTCACAGTTTTGCAGTTTCCTGATTCAGAACCTCAGATGGTTAATTATATCCACTATGAATTTGACAAGTGAGGTTACTAAAGGTAATCTTAATTCCCTTCATTCAAAGCTCTTGGGAATCTCTATCTAAAGCTAAGGAAATACGAAGGAGGAAGCGATTAATTAGGTTTCCGAAAGACGCCTGAGTCTTGAGGTGGAACTTAAAGAGATCATAATTTCTCAGAAAAGGTGCCTTAGGGACTGCTCAAACAGCTAAAGCACATTTGGAAGGATTGATAATTCCACTAAGCAGCCCCTAAAATATATGGGCTGTTGCAATATGAGATAAGACAAATTGAATCCACGCTGTGAAGGTTTTTAAATGCCGAAGTGAGAGATCGTGGGACCTGTCCTCCGTGGGCACCAGGGAGCCATCCAAGGTTCTTAGCAGGTAAGCAGCCTGGCTGGATTGGCCACTGCAGTGATCAACGTTATAATTTCTCCGGTGCTCTTCCGAATTTAGCCGCTCCCAGGCCAGCTTCGAGCTGGGTGGTGGCAGGGGTGTCGGACGACAGAAGCGCAGGCCACACCGCGGCGACTAGAATGCCTCCGGGTCCAGGCTGGGGCTCAGCGGCGCCGCACCTGGGCCCGGCCCGGCAGCCGATTGGACGGCTCGGGGCGACCCCACTGTATCGCGAGACGAGATTGGCAGCGGCGGGGCTGCCTGTGCCCCGCTCTGGCTTTGTACGCGGAGCCGCCTGCCGGTCTTTTAACAATGGGCGGCGCGAGCGCCCAGGCGCTGGGCCCGAGCTGAGGCCGGCGCTTCGCGGCCGACTGTCCTCAGCATGAGCGGGGCCGGCATCCCTCGCACGCCGGTGGGGCTGGGGCTGTGAGGGCCTTGGTTCCGGGTAAGGGAGCTGCCGCGGGGCCGGGCGGGCCTGCAGGGCACCGGACCCTCGCGGGGCAAGGCGCGGAGCCTGATCGGCCTGGCCTTTTGTTCGCCATCCTGGGGCCGCGCGGTCCCGGGAGTTCCTCGGGGCTCCTGAGGAGGAGCAAGCGCGGGACGGTCAGCAGCAGGGACCCCCAGAGCCAGGCAATATTGACCTCCAGATTTCTCGGGAAAGCTTTTCACCATAGCCGGGCCGTGACTAGTGTTAAGTTTTTCGTCTGCTCCTTAGAGCCAGCGGGGTAGTTCGAACCCGGGGCGCAGTTTGCAGGATGCCAAGCCTCCCGCTCCAGCTTTTCCTGGGCTAGCACCCAGGGCCACACATTGGTAACTTGGGGCACGAGTCGATCCCCTTTTGCCCGACACCAGTTTGGGCAGTGCCCAGAATAGGCAGCTCCTCCTGAGCGGCAGATCGGGCCTTACGTGTGGGGTTAAGGATGGGTCTGGATCGGTGCTGGGTTTAGGGCGAGTCAGGTGAAGATGGGGAAGGGGCACGAAGGGTCGGTGGGGCAAGGAGCTGGCGGTGACCGCGTCTGGGCTGTGTTTTACAGACGGAAGTTGCCGCGTCTGGCTAGGCGCGCCGCCCGGGCCCATGGAGCTGGAGGGGCAGTGGTGGCGAGGACAGCTGGCTGCTGATATTCACCAAGCGCTTCGGTATAAGGTAACTCTTGAGGCCCGACTTTCCCATTCGGTGTCTCGCGCTTGGAATCTCGGCTTCCTTCCACTCATTACCTTCCAGGCCAGAAAGGGCGAGTTTGCTTACTCGGTCAAGGTTAATTGACTTCTTGTCTCCTTCCCTGAGATGTATCAGAAGAACCTGCCGCTTAAGGGGGGTGGGGGGCGTGGTAGTTGGAAAAGAGACGATGGAAATGAACATTTTTGATGTTCTTGTTTCCAGGTGGAAAGTGAATTTGATCTTATATTTAAAAAGATATGTATCCTGAATTTTTATTGGGCAGAGCAGCCTCCTTGGTTTATCTGTGGTTGCTGGTGGATATAACTCGCGTTTGTGCTTAAATTCCCAGGCTTTCACTTGCTGTGAGACTTGGATGTGTTAGTTTTCAGTGTCCTTATGTGTAAAGTGAGGAGTAATAATAGAATGTACTTTATGATTGAGGCGATTGTGAAATTTAAGTAGGTTGGTAGTATGCATGTGCTTAGATCAGTGTTTGGCTTATAGTGGTTGGCTAAGTGATAACTCCTATTACTACTCCCCAAGATTTGGGCTATCCAGAAAGGCTTAAGGTGAAAGGAGTTAGCTGCTTCCTCATGCTAATATCAAAGTCAGAAAAGTAGACTTAGGATACTTAATAGATATTGGGAAATAATACACTTTTCCAGCACAAAGCAAAGTCTGTGTATTGTTGCTCTTAAATTGCACTTTTGCTCTGCCTGTCACAAGACCACTTAATGAGACAGTTCTGCTTGATAATCAGAAGAGGGACTGGATTCAAAATGATCTCTAGCCTAACTCAATTTCATCTTGGATAGAGACAGCCATTTGTTAAGTGTAGAAAACTGAGAAAAAAGCCAAACAGCTGAGTCTTTAATAAAGGGGATTCTGACACTTGAAGTTGAGAGATCCTGAAATGATAGTGAACCCGTATCTTGAGTTTCTGACCAGGTTAAATAGATTGAAAAACCTAATTCTGACTTAAATTGTTACAAACTTTTTTAGGTTGAGATTTCTAAATGTTAATTATTAATTCTGATACTCAGTCTCTTAGACGTGCTAAATACACTGCAGCCCTTTAGGAGAGATCGTTTATTTGTACCACCTAAAATTTCAACTACAGGGCAGTGCCTGTGGCTCAAAGGAGTAGGGCGCTGGCCCCAGATACCGGAGGTGGTGGGTTCAAACCTGGCCCCGGCCAAAAACTGCAAAATAACAATAATAATAATCTCAACTATGGAACCTCTGGAGTGTTAGGAAGAGAGTTGTAGGTTTTCTACTTTGAAAATTGTTTAAATTTTTTTTTCAGATGTCATCTTTCAGTTTGAAGTGTTTTCTTTTTAAAAAAATTGATATATAATTCTACATACTTTAAAAAGTTCTTTTAAGTGTTAGCCTCTATATCCCTCTGGTATGTGGTGAAATTAATTATTTGATGTTAATTATACATACACTTTTACATTTTTTATATTTTATGTGTGTAGATAATTTTAATCCTGAGTGTTTTTCCGAATTAATTTTGTCAGCTGAGAAAGTCAATACTTTTTTTAAAAATCGGATTTGTTGAATGCTTTTGTGCATTAGTCTCCGGAGGATTCAAGGAGTAAGACCCAACTCTGCATTTAAGTTGATTATGGACTATCAGAGGAAAAAAGAACGGCACTGAAAGTTGTCTTGGGCCACTTTTGGCATGCTGCCTTGAGCTGTCTTTAAAAATAAAGCACTATGTAAACCATGTTCATGATTTAACACATTGGTAACACTTTATAAAGAATTTACTTTAATCAGTAAAACTTGAACTAGAACCAGAGAGACTACTATTTGCAGTAAACTCAAGTCAAGGAAAAGTTAAAAGGAATTTTTCTATAGAAAAGACACGTTTATTTCACGCTATTCATAGTCTAATCTTTTTATAATTTACAGTACCCAAATTTAGGTCTTCCTTTGGGCATTTGCCATTTGAATACTACAGAATGCGGTCTATGTTTAGACCCAAGGTTTGTGGAGAAATAATTGGTCTAACCTTCATTGTATCTACTAAGGAGGAATGAAAATTACAATGAATAGAAATTCTCATGCCTGCTATACTGTTTTTTTGTAAAACATAATTTACTCCCCCCCCCCCAAAAAAAACCTACAAAGTAGCTGTCTCCTTTTATTCTGTTTTCTTCTCATCATTTTGCTATGTATACTTGGCGTCATAGGCTGTGAGGGAAAGTATTTTTAGGAGCCTTAATGACAAATGGGAACAATTCTAGCAAGAAAATATACATCGCATAGAGTTGTATTTATGCTTCTGAGTATTCCTTTTAGGCCTTTATTTCAATCCTACCTGGATAGTTCCATTCTGGGAAAGGGATGGCTGGAGATAATGCTACGTGCTTTGGTTTTATGGATTCTTGAGAAACATATGAACAAGATTGGACAAGTGTGTTCAATTCTAGGGGATCAGGAATAGATAGAAGAAGCTTATAAACTGAGAGACACAGGGGTCATTTTCTCATGCATGTAAGACTGCAACCTGGACAAAGAGAATGAAGTCATCTGACATACCTTGTACTTTATCATTTAAAAGCACATATAGAGAATGTTGGACACATTGTTAAAAATCTCCTATTGATAGACCTTAGTAAAGGTAACATAGTTAAAAATAAAGTCCACTGATCTTTTCCACCTATGTTTCCCAGGGAGTCCCTAAGACATTAGTGTCCGGGCCAGTGCCTGTGGCTCAGTGGGTAGGGCCCATATACCAAGGGTGGTGGGTTCAAACCTGGCCCTGGCCAAACTGCAACAAAAAAATAGCTGGGTATGGTGGCAGGTGCCTGTAGTCCCAGCTACTCGGAGGCTGAGGCAAGAGAATCGCCTAAGCCCAGGAGTTGGATGTTGCTGTGAGCTGTGTGATGCCTCCACACTACTGAGAGTGATAAAGTGAGACTCTGTCTCTACAAAAAAAAAAAAAAAAAAAAGACACCCGTGTCCAACATGTATGTTGATTTTTGTGAGGACTTTTTTTTGCTTATCTCTGGTATCAGATAACATAAAGTATTTATGGACTTTTTTTTCCTCATCAGCTTTTGTTAGTGTTTGTGTATTTTATGTTTAGCCCAAAACAACTCTTAACTCTTCTTCCATTGTGCAGCAGAGGAAAGGGAAAGGTTGGACACTCCTGCTTTAAGACCATGGTCAAAAAATTTACCCTGGCTTTTTTTCCCCAACTTCCACCCTCTGAGCTGAGTTAGATTGCCTTCCTCCATAGTAGCCTATGATTACTATATATATTCTCTATTTGATTCACCTGCTAGAGAGAGACTTGAGATTTTTCCAGCCTTTATCCCTGGGGTTTAGCATAGTGCCCGCTGCTACATGAGAGATGCTCAGTAAATGTCACATGATGGCAGCAAAGGTAAAGTTGTAACTCATTAATACCATTGTAAAGATCTATAGAAATAGAATAACAGAAAAATCCTAAGCTACATGAGAAATCAGCATGTTCCCTTTATTTGGATAAATAGATTTCTTTTTTTTGTAGAGACAGACTTACTTTATCGCCCTTGGTAGAGTGCCTTGGTGATTCTCTTGCCTCAGCCTCCCAAGTAGCTGGTACTACAGGTGCCCGCCACAATGCCCAGCTATTTTTGTTGTTGTTGTTGCAATTTGGCCGGGGTCGGGTTTGAACCCACCACCATTGGTATATAGGGCCACTGCCCTATCCACTGAGCCACAGGCGCCGCCCTGATTTTTTTTTCAATAGTGTGTAGGCTTTTCTCACTTATACAAAAATTAAAAACATAAAATGGCCTATTAGCTCATCAAGTAACCCCTGTTAATACTTTTTAAAATTTTTCAGTAATAGGCTTGGTGTCTGTAGGTTCGTGGGTAGGATATCAGCCACATACACGGAGACAGGCGGGTTCAAACCCAACCCGGGCCTGTTAAACAACAATGACAACTACCACAAAAATAGCCAGAGCTTGGTGCCCATAGCGCAGTGGTTACAGTGCCAGCCACATGCACCAAGGTTGGCTGGTTTGAATCCAGCCCAGGCCTGCTAAACAACAATGATGACAACTGAAACAAAAATATAGCCGAGTGTTTGGTGGGCACCTGTAGTCCCAGCTACTTGGGAGGCTGAGGCAAGAGAATCACCTGAGATCAAGAGTTAGAGGATGCTGTGAGCTGTGACACTGAGGCACTCTACCCAGGGTGATGTAGTGAGACTCTGTCTCAAAAAAAAAAATAATAATTTATGTAATGCATGCACATGGTTCAAAAATCTTCAGATTGTATGGGAAGGTCTCAAAATGAGCCTCATCCAACCCCTATTAGTCCCTGGTCCTCTAAGGTTACTACCACTATTATTTCTCCTGAAAATATACCTAATACATTAATATACCTTCTAGTAAAATGTTTTTGTTGTTGATACAGATGTCATGATACTTACTTCATTGTTCTATACCTTTCTCAAACTCCACCCTTAATTTATCAGATTTTTCCTTACCAACACAGATAGTTGTACTCCCCTTTATTTTAAGGGCCACTTTGAATCAGTGCCTCACAGTTTATTTAACCAGTTCCCTATTAGACATTGAGCCTTTTTAAATTAAACTTCTTATTTTGAAATTACTGTAGACTCACTTGCAGTAATAAGAAAGATCTCACCATACCCTTTATCCAATTTCCCCCAGTGGTAACATCTTAATGAACTGCATAATTCTTTAAATATAGATGAGATAAGAATTATATTATATATTGGGTGGCCATAAAGTTTGTGGGTTAAACTATCCATATTTGTTGCCTTTTTCTTACTGATTTGTAAACAAGAGTTTTCTGAATAACAAAGAAATTAGTTCTCTGTCATATGTGGCAGAAATATTAAATGCATCTATTCTCTCCTTATCTGATATGCCACTGTTATCATACATGTCCTCCTAACCAAGAAAAAGGAATGTCTTCCCATGTATGTAAGTGGTCCATACCTCATCAGAATTTTAAAGTAAATTAATATTCATACAGTGCTGGCATGTGTAAGTTTTATTTCTAAGTGTTTCACTTTTGTAGTTAATTCAGAGTGATTATTAGTATACAGAAGAGCTATTGACTTTTTATACTAATTTTGTAATCACACATCTTACTGAATTCTTACTGTTTCTCTTTATTTTTTTCTCTTGATTTTTCTTGGGCTTTCTGATGTAAATTCTACTATCTGAAAAGTAATAATTTTGCTCCTGAAAATAACCTTTGGTTTTTCCTTTCCAAAAATTACACCTTTTTTTTCTTTTTCTATTTGGTTAGTACTCACAGAATGTTAAATATAACATTGCCAATAGTGGGTGCTAGAATGATAATCCTTCTGCTGGTTCATCTCCAAGTGAGATGGGGGCTATTAGATTTGAGATCTTTCTACTTCTTTCCCTCCTTTTCCTCAAAGAGATGTACATCTGTTCTCTCCCAGGGTTACCTTTATTGCAGATACTGTTTTGGCATCTGTCAAGATGATTGTGCATATTTATGTGTGAATTTTTATTGCAACTTACAGGTTTCCTAATAATGAACCATCCATTCCTGGGATGCTACAGTTGATGATGATGTATTCTTTGGATACACTACTAAATTACATTGGCGACTATTTTATCTATTTATATTAGGTAATGTTAAGTTAGATTAATATGTAGTTTCCCTTTGTTTTTGTTTATTATAAAGTATACATAACCTAAAACTTACTATTATAGCCATTTTTAAAGGTACAGTTTAGTGACATTAGGTACATTTACACTGTTGTGCTGCCATCACCACTTTCCGTCTTTGGAACTCTTTCATCTTCCCAAACTGAAATTCTATACCCATTTAACAGTACCTCCCAATTTTTGACCTTCCAGCGCTTGATAACCATTCTACTTTCTATCCCATGAATTTGACTATGCTAGGTACCTCATGTAAGTGGAATCATATAATAAATGTCTTTTGTGCCCTTTTTTTTTTTTCACTTAGCATACTTTGTTCAGGGTTCATCCATGTAGATCAGTGGTTTTCAACCTTTCTTTAATCTCATGGCACACTTGATCCTAATGTTAAGCTTTACTGGTACATTTAAATTACGTTGATTAAAAAAAAAAGAGTAAAGGCTGGGTACAGTGGCTCACGCCTGTAATCCTAGCACTTTGGGAGGCAGAGGTAGATGGATTGCCTGAACAGGAGCAAGACCCCATCTCTAAAAATAGCCAGGTGGCAGGGCACCTGTTGTCTCAGCTACTTGGGAGGCTGAGGCAAGAGGATCACTGGTGCCCAAGAGTTTGAGGTTGCTATGAGCTGTGACATCATGGCACTTTACTGAGACTGTTTCTCAGAAAAAAGAAAAAGAGTAAAGAAAAGAATATACTTACTGTGCTTTGTACCTCTGGAAATAATTTAACTAATCATCTGTGAAAGCATTTGTGGCATATCAGTTAAAATTCACTAGTGTAGATGAATATATGTCAGAATTTCCTTGTTAAGGGTGACTGATGTGCCATTGTGTGACTATATCACGTTTTGTTTAGACATTCATCTACTAATGGGTATTTAGGTAATTTGCACCTTTTGGTTATCGTAAATAATGCTGTTGTGAACATGGGTATACACGTACCTGCTCAAGTCTCTGCTTTCAGTTTTTTGGGTATATACCTAAAAGTGGAATTGCTGGATCATGTAGTAATTCTTTGTTTAATTTTTTGAGGGGCTGCTATATTCTTATCTGCAGCAACTACACCATTTTACATTCTCACCAGTAATACACAAGAGTTCTAGTTTCTTCTCCACATGCACACCAACATGTGTTTCTGGGTTTTTTGTTTTGTTTTTAATAACAGCAGTCCTAATGTGTGTGAAGTGGTCTCTTAGTGGTTTTGATTTGCATTTCCCTTATGATTAGTGAAGTTGACCATCTTTTTCATGTTTCATATTTGCTTGTTGGGCATTTGTATATCTTCTTGGGAGAAATGTTTATTCAAGCCCTTTGTTCATTTTTAATATGGTTGGTTATTTTATTCATTTGTAGCTTTTTTATATATAATCTAGAATTAACTCCTTATCTGATAGGATTTGTAAATGTTTTCTTCCTTTCTGTGGGTTGTCTTTCCACTCTGTTGATAGTGTTCTTGGATAAATTTTAATTTAGATAAAGTCCAATTCTCTCTTTTTTTTTTTTTAGCTTGTGCTTTTTGGATTATATCAGTGTTGCCTCCTACTATTTTATCTGTTGGGTTTAGTGTCAGCATTTTGCTGACCTGTAAAATCAATTTGGAAACTTTCTATCTTTCTCTATGCTCTAGAAATCCTTTAATAGTAGAAAATTTTCCTAGTTTAAAAAAAAATAAGTTGATATAGTTAACATATGTACTATAGTCCAGAGATTGAAAGGTGATTTTAGATGTATGAGGGGATGGTGGCAAAGGGGAGATCATAAAATTGCTAAAGGAAAACAAAACAAAATTAGAAGATACTAGTAAGATGGATATTAGTCTCTATGTCACTGTAAGTATAATACACTATGCAATTACCAGAGCATAGCCATTAACTTTCTAACCAAAAGCTTTGAACTTCATGGAGAGGAGTATGTTTGTGTTGAATGGTTGGTTTTTTTGTTGTTGGTTTTTTTTTTTTGTTTGTTTGTTTGTAAGGTTGTTTTTCTGAAAACACTTGGCAGGGAAAACAGGATTGCCTTTCTAAAAATCCTTCTACAATGTGTCAGTTTCATAAAGCAAGAAATGCCTGTAATTGGTCTCATCAGAGGTGGTTAAGAATAAGGAGAAAAGTTTGGTTTTAACTCACATTTTAAATGCCATTCATTATCCTTCCATTCAAATTTTCATTTTTGTGTTCCACTCAAGAAAAGTATGTTTTGGGCATTGTGTAACAGTAATATACTGAAAAAACAATGTTAAATCTTTGCATTGTAAGGATACTTCTACAGATGTGTCAGACTAAATGTTGTTCCTCTTGATTTAGGAGCTGAAGTTGCCCTCTTACAAAGGCCAGTCCCCTCAACTAAGTCTCAGACGGTATTTTGCTGACTTGATTGCCATCGTGAGCAATCGTTTCACGCTTTGCCCTTCAGCCCGACATCTTGCTGTCTATTTGCTGGACCTGTTTATGGATCGCTATGACATCTCTATCCAGCAGCTGCATTTAGTTGCGCTTTCCTGTCTGCTTCTAGCAAGTAAGTATGGATCTGATCTACATGACTGGAAATTCCTGTGGTTTCTATAATAAAATAAACTTATGTACACCTCAGAAAAATCAGAAAATCTCATTCATTCCACATTTCTAGTGTCAAGAAGCTTATGTTGAACGTGCTGGCACAGTTTTTAAGACATTATTATTTATTTATTTATATATTTTTTGAGATAGAGTCTCATTGTGTTGCCCTGGGTAGAGTGTCGTGGCATCATTGTAGCTCACGGCAATCTCAAACTACTCGGATCAAGCGATTTTCCTGCTTCAGCCTCCCAAGTAGCTGGAACTATAGGTGCCCACCACTATGCTTAGCTAGTTTTTCTATTTTTAGTAGAGACAGGGTCTCAGTGTTGCTTAGGCTGGTCTCAAACTCAAGCAGTCCACCTGCCTCAGCCTCCCAGAGTGCTAGAATTACAGGCATGAGCCATGGCACCCAGCCTCTGGAGTCTTATAAAAACATGTACCTAAGCCGAATATCCTGAAAATTCTGATAGAAATGTCTGTCAGGACTACTAAGTCAAAATCTACATAATGGAGCTTGAGTATCTTTTAACTTTCAATTTAAAAGTTCCAAAAGTGATTCTGATGTGCCTTTCCAATTGAGAACCACTGTTTTAAAGCAGTGATTCTCGACCAGGAACAATTTTGTCCCACATTTTTGGTTGTTGCATCCTAGGGCGATGCTATTGGTATCTAGTATATAGAGGCCTGGGTTGCCACTTACCATCTTGTAGTACACAGGACAGTTCCCCATAATAAAGAATTCTCTGGCCCAAAACATTGATGGAGTTGGAGTTGAGAAACTCTTACTTAAAGGTACCATACTCTTATACTATTAGAATACTTTGTACTGACTACCTAACGAGTTGACTTAATGAGCAGAAAGTTTACATGCAACTGCTACAAATGCAAAAACCTTTGCTTACGCATTAGGCCAACTATGTAATAGGCTTCAAGATACAATCTGATACAACCATATTTGTTACCCAATACAGAGTGTATTGATTACCCTTTGGGGGCCTCTTTCTCTTAACATCTTCCTATAACTCATTTCTTTGCTTGTTAGTACTCTCACTGAAGAGAGAGGGCAAGTAAAGAAATTGCAATTGAGTTTTTTCTTCTTTTAGTAATATTAAAAGACTATATTTGATATTGAAGTTGAATTGCTAATAATTTTTATATTATCCATGTCATTATGATAGAAATTTAAGCCCTATTTCAAAGTAGTATGTAAATATACTGATACCCTTCACCTCTGAGCCCTACTTGAGGGTTTGGAATCTAATATGGCTGCTATCTAATGAACATTACCCCTACACTCATGCCACTAGAGTTCCTTCTAAAACACCTCTGTGCTTTGACTGTTAATTAACCTAAAACCAAATGCAATCCTATGTGGTAGTATCTCTGATACTGTTCTCTTTTCAGATTTTATTTTCCTGCCCTCATTCTTTTCTTCTTCTTTTTATTTTTATTTTTTTGAGACAAAGTCTCATGATGTAGCCCTCAGTAGAGTGCCGGAGCATCACAGCTCACAGAAACCTCAAGCTCTTGAGCTTAAGTGATTCTCTTGCCTCAGCCTCCCAGGTAGTTGGGACTACAGGCACCCACCACAACGCCCGGCTATTTGTTGTTGTTGTTGTCATTGTTTAGCAGGCCTGGGCTGGGTTCAAACCCACTAGGCCCTGTGTATGTCGCCAGTGCCCTAACCACTGAGCTATGGGCACTGAGCCCTGCCCTCATTCTTTTGATCTGATGACTCAACTTCTGTCTCCTTGAATATCCTTTTATAAGTTATTTCAAATCCCTATAGAACTAGACTGAATGTAAATAAAACACAGCCACAGCGATGGCTCCCTACTACTTATGTGTTGAGGTGAAGTTTGCTTAATGTGTTCTTGAGGATCTTTCCCCTGGACCCAGCTACCTTTCTAGGCTCATCCAACCCTATCCCCATGCGCTTTAAGCCAAATTCTCAGCACAATACTATTTACTTCCTATATCTATATTTCTTTCCTCTTTAATCTGTTGTTCTAAGATCCAGATGCATCACCCACTCCACTTCCCCACCCAGAAGCCAGAGAGGCAATGCTTGTACATTTATAATTAACCTTTAATTTAACCTTTAATTAAAGTTTCATGCTCGTATTAATCATGTGTCTAATACTATATGTTTCATCCCTGGCTATGAAGCCCTTTGGGGTTTAATTAGTATTCCACACAATGGCAGTTTATTACAGTATCAGTTTATAGTAGAAATACACCAGCAATCAGACATGCAAGTTAGGTTACTTTAAAACTTGGGATCATTAGTAGAAAGTAACTTTTTGCCTGCTATGGCCATCACTACAATGTCCCACTTGTTCTGTGTCTGCCATTCTTAAAAAGTGTGGTTTGGGCCAAATAAGAGGCTCATCTTTGTGTACTTTCTTACTTAGGTTGGTTGGAATGGAGTTTTAATTGTTCTTGTTTTTTAAATTATGTATTACTGTTAGTTTAAGGTCATGATCAATTTATTTTATTGATTATTTGGTTTACTCTGGTAATATGTCATTATTTTTGGCTATATTTTGACAAATTATAATTTGTCATTATATTTTCCAATGACTAGGCTGTATTTCATGGGGTTCAAATATGAATTGTTTATCCCCTATTAATGAAAGAACTGGATACTTACCCCTTCTTTTATACTGATATTTCTAAGCCCCTTTTCCCTGAAAGAGAAGAACTGCTTTTACATTCTTCCTTTTGCACTGGAGAGTAGGAATGTGTGAGGTGTCCTTCAAGATCTCAGCCCCTCCCAAGTAGGAAGGGGTCAGAAGAGGGCTGGGAATCTAAGAGGATGGTCCTTAACCTGCAGCCCTCTCTCCCCTCACCCCCCATCCCCAGTCTTTGACTTTATAGCCAAAAAGGTTAGGATGCTTATAAACATTCTTATACTCTGTTACATTTGGATACCAGAAACATTCAAATAATGCCTCTCTCCTTATAGAATGATTGAACTTTTTGTGTGCCCCTCCCCCAGCTGCTCCTTGCTTTGGGATGGGTGTCCTGCCAAATAAAAGTTAAGAAGTTACAGCTGACAGGAGTGGGTGACAGTTGGATTCCAATTACAGAGTAAATTGGGAAGCTGCAGGTAGTTTGGCCAAAGATGGAGTACACCTTATAAGTTCCAGAAGCAAATGCTTATCTGGCTACACAGGTCTGTGTTGTTAGAAGTAGGAAGAAAGGGTCTATAGTTTATCTCTGATTGGAGAGCAGTATTTTAGAGCAGGGACCATAATGATGGTTTTTCTGGTTTTGATATATATATATGTATATATATATATATATATATTTTTTTTTTTTTTGGAAACAGAGTCTCACCATGTCACCCTTGGTAGAATGCAGTGGCGACACAGCTTATAGCAACCTCAAACTCTTGGGCTCAAGCGATTCTCTTGCCTCAGCCTCCTAAGCAGCTGGGACCACAGGTGTCTGCCACAACACCTGGCTACTTTTTGTTGCAGTTGTCATTGTTGGTTAGCTGTCTCGGGCCAGGCTCGAACCCACCACCTTCGGTGTATTGTGGCTGGTGCTGTAACCACTGTGCTATGGGTTCTGAGCCAATTTTCTGGTTTTGAATCTCTCATCCGCTATATGAATTTCAATGCCCTTTGAGTCTCAGTGTATTTCTCTACAACTAAGTTGTTGTGAGGATCAAGTGGGGTAATATGTTTAAAAGTACACAGGAAATTGAACATAAATTTTTTATCATCATACTGATTAATTCTACCTTAAGCTGTTCTGTAATCTCCAGCCTGCCTCCTCTGTCCTAATGGTTCTGGCTTCTAAAATGGACCTTGATTCGTTCACATGTATGCCCTAGTTTCCCCTGCCTTCTGTGACCAGCATTACATTTATGGACAGTATGGAAGCAATCTTGGAGATAGGGTTATTGATAATTTTCCCAAGGTCTTAGATAATTAAGAAATGATCTTGGAGTCAAGACGAAATAAGAGGCTTTTAGTAGTTAACAATTTGTAACAAATTCTTATTTCCCCTTGCCCACCAATACTGGGTTAGCAAAGCTTTTTACTTTAATGTCTGACCAGTGAAAAAGTACATCTCACAGTTGGTTTAATTCACATCTCAATTTTTAATGAATTGATAATTTTTTTCTATAAACCTCTTCCTGTTCTTTACCCATTTTATATAATATTAGATTGATAGTATTATAAATTTGTGATGATCCTTACTATATGTTAAAGTTAACTTTTTTCCTCCACTTAGTAAATAAAAGAAAAGAATATGGACTGGCTCACGATAGCACCTGATCCATGCCCTAGTCAGGATATAGATCTTCTCTACCTCATACCTACCATTCTCTGCTGGCTTTGAAAATGTGTTGGTTTCCATGGTTGATAAGAACATTTCCTATAAAGGAAAGACAACTTGGTCTTTTGTCTCTATGGCCTCTAATTCTTTATTTTCTGGGAAACAGATGTGAATTTCCTGTGCCCTTATTTCCTGTTTGGGGCCTTTATCAATATAATCACATGGCTTCTGGTATTTCCTTTCAGTTGAAGAAATTGATATTTGTGACCTGTGTGTGGTACTACGGATAAGTAGATTTAAAAACCCCACCCATACAGTGTTCAGCACAACAAAAACTATAGATAAGAATACAGGTGCTCACTGAGGTTTTCACACTTTTAAAAGCCCTTTAATATCCATAAAACTGAGTATTTATCACTATACATAATTAAAAAGTTCTAAAAAATTTGAACCTGAATTAAAATTTCAAGTGTAGTTATTTACATAGTATGGAAGTTATTTTTTACTTTACAAATCAATATGCAAAGTCTTATACTTGTAACATTCAAATACTTTATAAATATAAAAATCCCATAGACGCTTAGTAATATAGAAGTCTATTCTCCTGGTAGTTATTACCCCCATAAACCTGGTGCTGATTTAGGGATTCAAATGTTAATCTTTCTTTTGACTTCCATTTTTAGTTTGACTTAATATGACCTTAAATGAGATGGCCAACCTTATTACCTTGTTTCTTGAGCAATGAAATTATTCATATACTTTTTACCCCCAGTGTTGACAGTTTTAAAGAAATAATTCAAGAATCAGGAATGTTTCATATTATAGTATATTAATTTCTTCAAAGGAACTTTAAGCATAATATAAATAAACTCATTAATTTTTACAGTATTCCTTTGAAGTACACTACCAATATTGCTGCTGCTGTACAAATGGCTGGCTACTTGAAAGCCATAGTGATTCATCCAGAGGGATTGAACTAAATTCTCAGGTTATTCTTCTTCTGAAGAACGTCACTTAATTATATTGAGAACAGTGGTTTCCTCTTCTATCTGATTTAAAGCTTACATATAAAATAGAATGGAACCGTGAGAGGTAGAAGGCTTAGTTATAATTTCCTATTTATGAACCACCACCATTGGACAAAGTCCCAAAGAGACTTGAGGACAGTGCTTTGGTTCTATTGCTACACCTGGAAAATCATAATGGTATTTTATAGTTTGTGAGTTTTTTCTAGCCATCATTTCTAGAAATACCTAAGACAAATGCTCTATGTGTATGGAAAAATGCTTATTTGGAAATTAAAGTGTAAGGTGATACCTTCTATGGAAATATTATTCTGGGGCTAGAAAGAGAATCTTTAGCTGTACATAGCTGAAACCTCATAGATGAGTTTTTTCCTGAAAGGAAATCAGTGCCTATGAAATGAAGTTCTGTCATCATATTGTCCTAAGAGGATCTAAAAGATAAGTTATCTAGCGATGTATTAGTAAACATATATTAAGTATCTTCCCCTCTTTTTTTTTACTTTTAACAGACTTAACTAGATTTTTATTCAGAAGAGGAGGGATGGGGTGTTTTGTGAAGTGATAATTCACACAGTTTTCCCCTCTGGTCTCTCTCTCTCTCCCTGAAATTGAGATTATGCTGAAAATATGCCAAGATGAAATACTTGAAGTTTAACTATTTTTGATATCAAATAAAATTATGACATTAAATTTTTAAAACTATCTTCTATTCTAAAATAATTTTCTTCAACCAGCCACCACCTAACTACAAAAACCAAATTTCCTGCAAGGATTTGGCTGATGAGATTTGAGAGAGCAGTTTTTTCCTGGGCACATAGTGCAGTGTGTACTGTGCATTATGCAACAGAACACAGTTCAAAATGTTTACATGTTTCAAGCATGTTTTCTAAGGGATGGGAATGGTTGAGGACAGTGGCACTGGGAAAGAAAACCCACTGAAATTTGAGAACCACAGAGTTCTGCACAACTGTATCTTCAAAAGGTGGAGTAAAGAATGTCTTTGGATCCAAATTTTGGCAGTAAGATAGCATATCCCATTTTACTGACTAAACCTATAATGATCACTTGCCTAATATTTTCTCTTCTCTCCCTACTTTTCTTGTAAGGTAAATTTGAAGAAAAAGAAGATAGTGTGCCTAAGCTGGAGCAGCTCAACAGCCTGGGTTGTATGACTAATATGAATCTAGTATTAACAAAACAAAATTTGCTCCATATGGAACTATTATTATTAGAAACGTTTCAGTGGAACCTCTGCCTTCCAACAGCTG
Organism: Galagoides demidoff; assembly: GCA_963574575.1. Lineage (NCBI taxonomy): Eukaryota > Metazoa > Chordata > Mammalia > Primates > Galagidae > Galagoides > Galagoides demidoff. Next base: position 90,785 of record CAUYQV010178141.1, read on the forward strand.
CCCATTTCATTGAGTATTATCTCTCTGAAGCAGTGCATGAAACAGATCTTCATGATGGCTGGCCAATGATTTGCTTGGAAAAAACTAAACTCTATATGGCCAAGTATGCAGATTACTTCTTGGAAGTATCTTTGCAAGGTGAGTTGTTGTGAATACTAATAAGTGACTGTGTGCTTGTGTCTTGTGTATTCTGTTGCTTAAGTTCATTTTTGGTGTCTCCACAGATTATGCCTTTCTAAATTATGCACCTTCTTTAGTAGCTGCTGCATGTGTGGCTTCTTCAAGGATTATACTTCGTCTTTCTCCAACATGGCCTACGAGACTGCATCGTCTTACTGCTTACTCCTGGGATTTCTTAGTGCAGTGTATTGAACGGCTATTGATGTAAGCCTTTTTGTTCTTGTATTTGTAATTTCACACTAACATTTTCTATATATATAAGGTGTCCTAAAAATAGTTTCTGAAAGGGGCAGCACCTGTGCTCAGTGGGTAGGGCGCCGGTCCCAAATACCAAGGGTGGTGGGTTCAAACCCAGGCCCAGCCAAATTGCAACAACAAAATAGCCAGGCGTTGTGGTGGGCGCCTGTAGTCCCAGCTACTCGGGAGGCTGAGGCAAGAGAATCGCCTAAGCCCAGGACTTGGAGGTTGCTGTGAGCTGTGTGACACCACGGCACTCTACCGAAGGCAAGAAAATGAGACTGTCGCTGCAAAAAAAAAAAAAAATTCTCAAAGGCACAAAGCTTTTAAAATATTTGCATCTGGCAGCTACTTGCTCCCAGGAGCAAGCCCCTATAGGAGCAATATTTTGCAGAAGTGAAGTCTGTTTTGGCTGTAAGCCGGTTAGTAGTTGTTGTTGCTAGAGTGATTCTAGGTACGTGAAAAGAGCTGCTTTTGTGTGTCCATAAGCCACATAACTCTGAGATCAGTTCAGCTAGCCAGATCTTGCCCCATTGCGCATTTCCACATCTTTTGGATTTGGGGGCCACTAGACTGCGGCAGCTAATGGTGAAGTGCTTATTGTATACATATCTCCCAAACTGGAAATAACCCTCAAAGCTACTAGCAAGGTTCACACTAAGGGAAAGAGCTTTAGAAGAATACAAATGAGGTTTCACTATTGTTGGAACAATAGTGCAGTAAGTGCTACCTAAGTGGTGATAGGTTGGGGCTGTTTACAAGTTGAGTGTGGGACATACTTTCCTGCAAATTCTTCTCAAGTAACATTATTAATAGTTTTCCTTTCTCTCCATGTTTTAGTGCTCATGATAATGATGTGAAAGAAGCAAACAAACAGAGAGGACAAACAGGACCTCAGACAGCACAGCTAAGTGTGTTCCAGACAGCTTCCCAGCCCTCACGGCCAGTTCACTTTCAGCAACCTCAGTATCTCCATCAGACACATCAGACCTCACTGCAGTATCGCCATCCTACATCGGAACAACCAGGCTGCCAGCAGATTGTATCTACCACACACACCTCATCTTACACACTACAGACATGTCCTGCTGGCTTCCAAACTAGTGTTCAGGGCCTTGGGCAAGTGCAGACTGGTGTTGGGATGTCACTGGCAATACCAGTAGAAGTTAAACCCTGTCTAAGTGTTTCATATAACCGGAGTTATCAGATAAATGAACATTACCCTTGTATTACTCCATGCTTTGAAAGGTGATCATGTGTGAAGGTGATGACTGGCCCAGACTGCTTTGTGACTGGAAGTTCTGGGTGGGCTTTTGTAAACTTCTCGAAAAAAAGAAAGGGATCCAAATGACATCAGAACTCATCAGGTACCAGCACCAGGAAGACTGAATATCTCTTTGTAACGTGAATATCTGGGAGGACTAAAACACTTTAATAGTTTGTGTGTCAAATTCTGTTGCAACAAATCTCTGCATGACAAAAATGTTCAAGTCCTGGCTGATGGTCCAAATATTTCAAAAATATTTAATACAACAGAAAAATTTGGACAGACTCCAGTTTGCCATTTTGAGATTTGACCTGTGGTAGGTTCTGGACCTAACGTTGGCTTATAAGTCAAAGACTAATATTTATCTGTGGACTTGCCAAACAGTCTTTTATGAAGGAAAGTTACAGTATTAGTTTTTGATGAGGTTTTTTTAATTCTTCAGTTTTGAGTTTTATTTTTATTCTACAGATGAATTTTTGACTAAACTCATGAATTGCTAGGCTATACCTAAGTCTGTGCAGTAAAAGACAATTTTTTTTAGATATTTCTGTATAACTTCCTATCCTGAATAGGTATCTGGATTTTTGTACTAAAATTAAGGGTGGAGTAGGTCTGTTATTTTAAAATCATGGTCATAATTTTTTTTCTCCTTAAGTGATCAACCTCAAATCTTTAGAATTACAACACATTTAACTCAGGGAATTTTTACTACTTGGAAACACTTAACTGTAATGCAACATGCTTTGGGAATGTTATAGTATGAACTACCTTTATAACATAGGTTAAAATACTCTTGCTAGGATGTGTTTTCAAGTGAGATCATAATAGTGTAGCTCAGAATGAACAAAGTGGAAGTTCCTGTGTCTCATAATACATATATAGGTTTTGCATTTCTCAGTGCAATCTGTGATATACTCAGACTTGGTATTACTCTTTTAAAAAGGCATGACTGTAAAATGTCAATTCTAGGATAAAGTCCCATACGTTTACTATGGAGGGGACTGTGGCCAGGGTAGTTCTCAGGTTGTGCTAGAGCAGCACTTTGTTAGGTGGAAGACAGGTTTCCGCAAGCAGCCTTTGAATCCAGCTAGTCAGTCTAAGCAGGCAAAGGTGCTGATTATGAAATATCAGTTGCCACTTTCATTGGATTGGTCCTACAGCTGCCCTGGGACATTTCAGTATATGTGTAATAAGTGAAAACAGCAATAATAGTCATTATAGCAAGGGCAGTTTGGGGAGTAAAGCGATTTCTGAGAATAACCATAGAAAGTAAAAAAAAAAAAATCATTGTAATAGCTGAAACTATTGTGCTCTTATCTGTGGGAGAGAGATTTGGTGGAGGGAAGCTTTCTGGTTTAAAAATTAGTAAGATGTGTCTTTTGTTTGTGTTTTTTTAAAAATAGCACTTGAATAGAAGGGAATTTGTATGACAGGCACATGAATGCCACAATGCATTGAAGACAAACTTATTATAAAAATGTGGGTATGCAGCAGGAGTCTCAGTAATCAAGCCAATGGCCTTTGTTAGGAAGGGAAGGGGCTCACTATAGTCATGGACTAATCCAGATGGCTTCAGGAGATGAATGTGGGTGGGTGGCTTCTGCCAACCTGAATTCTTAGAGAAATGACCTGTTCTTAAAAGGATTTAACTTTTACAGGTAGAATACACAGGGCATAATATGGATTTACTAATATAAAAAAACCACTCAGGTGAGAACATTCATTCATGGCAGTTTTCAAACATGAAAATTATTTTCTAAAAGTATCACTCTTCCTCTTTAGAGAAGGCTGCTGATTGGATTTTGGTAGTTCTTACCTTAAGAAAACTTGAATTATTTGGAGGAAAGTGGGTTCAAAATAGAATATATCTTTCACGTTCACATTCAGAACCTAGCAATCTGGAGTCCAATTTTCAGTATTTTAACTACCTCAGTAATACTATGAATGTAAGATATTGGGATAGAGATCCTAACTTGAAAACAACAGCCAGTGCCTGTGGTAATTTAATGTGTTATCAAATGCTTTTATTGATTGGTTTATATGCCATTCTTGTTATAGAAGAATATACCTTTTTAAAAAGCTTATTAGTGATACTTTCCCAAGTATGTTTAAAAAAGCTAAAGAACACTGGATTAATCTTTTGGGGGTGGTAGGATAAAACGATTGATTACTATTGCTGCATACCCAGGGTGGGATGGGGCGGCTGGAGAACCAGAACTATTTTTAAAGCATTAGGTTTCCATTTAAATACAACTCAACTGCTAGCTAGCTTTGGGGGGTGGGGGGAATTTTGTGTGGGTTTGTTTTGTTTAATTTATTGATTAGTCTTTAAAGTAGGTTTTTTTTTTCTTGAGATTACTGGACCATCATTAACTATGTACTGTGAAGAGATTAACGTTATGTATAAAGGGCTTTACCAAAGTCCACTAAATAAACACTACTCAAGTACAGACTGCAAACCAAATGTATCTGTGTTGTGACATTAACTGAAAATACAAATATGGTGCTAAAGTCTACACCAATGGAATTAGATGAGTGCTATGCACTTAATTTTAAAATAAAACTAGTTTTCAGTAAAATGGCTTTGTTGTTTCATTTTAAATACAAACTTTAAATATCTGCAGCTTTACTGATCCATGCCACGTATAAGTCGGACTTGGAAGCATGATTATATTTACTAAGAGCCATCAAGATGTTGACTATAACCATGGTGGCAGGAAATGTGTCCATCCATTATGTATTCCATACTGAGCACTGATGGCCCACAAAAGTATATTGAACACCACAGGTGCCTTTTGAGCTTAAAAGCAGTACATTAGCAGCTGCAGATTCTAATTTATTGAACAATGATGCAAGTTCATAAAATTTGAAGTCTAATCTCAAAGTGGGGACACAGGAAATGTTAAAAGGTATGAGATGGAACAGCTCAAAAGTGAATGACAACTGTTCACCTAAGTATAAATATAATTCAACTTAAACCTTAGCAGATGGAATTTTTGAAGAGTAAAAATTTACTGTACAGTGGATTAGGAATTTACACTTCCAGAAAGCAGTTTTAAAATTAGTCTTGTCAGTATCGTGTTCTGGCACAGTGCCATGGTTTAACAACAGCCTTTAAGAAAGTTAATACACAGTGTTCTTTAGGACTGAATTTAAGAAAAAAAACCAATCCAACCAGAGCAGGAAGCTTTGTGTGGAGGTGGTCCTAAGCTCCACAGGACAATAACCAACAACTGGTTCTCAAGTACAAGGTAAAAGACTTGACCTTCCTACCTCAAGCAATTTATATCTAGTTTGATCAATGTGACTAACACTCCTGACTAGCAACTGGAAAAGTGTCTTCTAGACCTCAGTTTAATACTGTTGGTGTAAGAATCCTCAACATCCATTTTAAATCCCTTAGATTAAAAAAAAAAAAAAAAGTTAACAAGTCAGTTGACAGCATGAAAGACCAGGCTCAGTTCCTATGGGAAGGATGTGCGCTGTGCCCCTGTCCTTGGTCCACTCCCATGCTTCATCTTTGCTCCCCAAACACTGCTGAGCTCCCAGGTAAGCATCACCACCCTGATCTGGAGTCCATGAGCCCCTCATGAGGTACGCAGTTTATAGGTAAGTGTTTTCCTTTGTCCGTAAATTCTTGTCAGCAATTCCAAGAGATCTGTGATTAAAAATGGGGAGAGCTTCTGTCTTATATTATCTGCTTACTTGCTAACTCCTTCCTCCACCCCACTAGGACATATTCTATTTCCCTTTTTTAATAAGCTTTTAATTTAATGTAATTTTTATTTATTTTTTATGTTTTTTTGAGACACAGTCTCACTATGTCACCCTTGGTAGAGTGCCATGGCATCACAGCTCACAGGAAGCTCCAACTCTTGGGCTTAAGCGATCCTCTTGCCTCAGCCTCCTGAGTAGCTGGGACTACAGGTGCCCGCCACAATACCCGGCTATTTTTTGGTTGTGGTTGTCATTGTTATTTAGCAGGCCCTGGGCTGGGCTCCAACCTGCCAGCCTTGGTGTATGTGGTTGGCGCCCTCCCTCCTCACTGAGTTACAGACACCAAGTCTAGTGAGATATTTTTAATGGTATAAAGACAGGTAAAATAATACAACAGAACTAAGTGTAAAAATATCAACTTAACAAATGAAAATGAGCTAAATTCATTTAAAAGAATTTCGGACTGAATCACAAAGCAAAACTCAAATCTATGTTGTATGAAAGACTTGGACCAAAAATAAAACAATTTGGAAAGGATGAGTAAAGAGAGATCAGAAAACGCCAAATAACCTCAAACCAGCCATGTACACCTGAGCTGGCGGGTTTGAATCCAACCTGGGCCCACCAAATAACAAAGACGGCTGCAACCAAAAAAAAAAAAAAAATAGTCGGGCATTGTGGCAGATGCCTGTAGTCCCAGCTACTCGGGAGGCTGAGGCAAGAGAATTGCTTAAGCCCAGGAGTTGGAGGTTGCTGTGAGCTGTGATGCCAAGGCACTCTACCCAGGGTGACAGCTTGAGGCTCTGTCTCAAGAAAAAAAAAAAAAAAGAAAACCCCAAATAAACAAAAATCAAGAATCAAAACCTTAATAACAGATGAGACTGAATTCAAGAAAATGTTAAACCAGGCTAAAAAAAGTGGGGGAGAGGGGTGGGCACAGTGGCTCACACCTATAATCCTAACACTTTGGGAGGCTGAGGCGGGTGGATTGCTTGAGCTCAGGAGTTCAAGACCAACCTAAGCAAGAGTGAGACCCCACCCCCCCATCTCCACTAAAGATACAAAAATTAGCTGGGCAAGGTGGTGCATATGTGTAGTTTCAGCTACTCAGGAGGCTGAGGCAAAAGAATCGCTTAGCCCAGGAGTTTGAGGTTGCTACGTGCTATGACAGCATAGCACTCTACCCGGGTACCCAGAGCAACACAGTGAGACTCTTGTCTCAAAAAAATAACAAAAGCACTCTATAATGCTAAAAGATACAATTCACGATATGGATAAATAGTTGTAAATATCTGTGACTCAAGTAACTTAACAGATATATTAGAAAAACTATAGGGGCGTGGCACCCATGGCTCAGTTAGGGTGCTGGTCACATGCACTGAAAGTGTGGGTTCAAGCCCAGCCCAGGGCTGCCAAGCAACAATGACAACTGCAACCAAAAAATAGCCAGGTGTTGTGGCAGGCACCTGTAGTCCCAGCTACTCAGAAGGCTAAGACAAGAGAATCTCTTAAGCCCAAGAGTTTGAGGTTGCTGTGAGCTGTGATGCCATGACACTCTACCAAGGGCAACACAGTAAAAAAAAAACAAAACACACCTATGGGGGTATAAGGACACATAAGAGAAAAACATGAGTTGTTAGAAAGAAACAGTAATTTATCTCTCTCAGTCTATGACCTATCAGTGATGTCAAAGGATATATAATAATCCTAACATATTATGATATATCTAATTGATATATATTGAGAAATTCTTAGAAAGGAAATGGTACAGACTAGCATCATAAAAATAGAAGAGATATCAAAAGACACTGACAGACATACAGAGACAGCTTGCCATTCAGGCCAACAGCAAAATTCTCAGTTTTCTAAAAAGATACTGAAATTGTTTGATACTGAAATTGTTTTCTTTGTAGATCCATCTAAGTGCCTAAGATATGAATACCCTGACTGGTCTCTTTGCCAGCTATAAGTTAATCTGCAGCTCACCCAAAGGAAGTAAAATTTATGATTTCCAAATTGCAAACACACTCTCATTTTTGCCTTTGTTAGATGAAATCAATCCATTATTGGTTTCCACAATGCACAAGTACACAGAGTACTAATAATTTAGTATGTATCTATAAGCTGTCTTTGATAATATCAAACCATAATGTGAAGTTTCACAAAACTTGAGTAGGCATCAATCCCCACAAAAAACCTGCAATCACTTCCAGAAAGTAGAATTAATGTAGAAGACATAATCTCACAAAAAAGTGACTAAAAAGAAATATGTAATGGGACTAAAGAATTCAAACAATCTTTAGATAAAATAAGAAATCTAAACTGAAATTTAGAGTATCCAGAAAATTACTATAATGAAAATTCTATATATCATGAACTCTTGGATACAACTAAAGCAACACTCAGAAGAAAATTAACATCCAACTGAAAAAGTCTGAGAATGAACAAGTAAGCCAAACAAAAGTGAAGAGTAAAAAATAAGACAAAAGCAGAAATTAATGAATTAGAAGAGAAAAACAAAAGAACCAATACATATGTACAAACACAAGCAATGCAAGTAAATAAGAGACAAGAAAATAGAATTTAAAATTGGAGAAGAGGTAAAATTACAACTATTTGCAGATATAATTGTATACAAAAGAATCCACTGAAAAACTGTTATAGGCAATAAGCAAATTCAGTAAACTGACATAATTAGAATAGCTTTCACATATACAAACAACCATCAATTAGATTTAGATTTAGATTTAATGCAAGATATACTCATTATGACGGCCAAGAAGATGAAATGCCTTGAATAAATATAAGAAATGCACAAGATCTATATGAAGAAAAGTTTGAGTGATACAAAAGAATACTTCAATAAGCATTCTTGCATAGGAGAATACATAGAAGGATTTCAATTCTCCTTAATCTATAAATTTAACATAATCTCATAAACTAATTGTTTTAACTGACGTAAACTAGCAAGAATAACCCAGGACATTTGGACTAGAATGTTTATTGCAGCTCAATTTAGAGTCAGCCAGATGTGGAATCAACCCAAGTGCCCATCAACCCATGAATGGATAAATTAACTGTGGTATATGTATACCATGGAACACTATTCAGACATTAAAGATGGAGGATTTACATCTTTTGTATTAACCTGGATGGAGCTGGAGAACATTAGTAAAGTATCAAAAGAATGGAAAAGGAAATAAGCAATGTTCTTGATACTAATACAAAGGAAGTAGATGAACAAATACATGCCTGCATAGGAGAAGAACTCAATTTAATTCAATTTAGGGGAGAGAGATCAGGAAGGGAGGAGAGGAAAGCGGGGAGGAGAATTGATGTGCTCTCATCTAATGGGCACAATGTAAGGGTACATGGCACACCTCCTGGGTGAGGGGCACAACTACAACAGGGTCTTTACCTAACAAGTACTAACAAGGTAACCTAATCATTTGTAACCTCATATTAATCTGAAATTAAAAAAGTAAAAATGAGCATTCTCAGGGGCTTTGCAGGCTAAAACTATAATTTTACTTAATTCATTAATTGAACAAATATGTACTGAGCACTGTTCTTCTTTATAGCAGTCAATTGTTCTTGATGCTGGAAATATAGGAGCAAATAAAACACACAAACACACTTGAGATATAATTCGTGTACCAGGAAATTCACCCTTTTGAAGAGTACAATTCATTGATGTATTCACATAGCTGTGGAGCCAGCACCAATAATTTTAGAACATCTTCATCACCCCAGAAAGAAACCTCATATTCATTAGCAGCCACTTCCATTACCCGCTCAGCCCTTGGCAACCATTAATATATTATGCTTTCTATTTCTATGAGTTTGTTTGTTTGCCCATTTCATATAAAGGAAATAATATGTGATCTTCAAAAAAAAATTTAACTATATAAAATTGTTTCTTAATTTCTGCAAGCCAAAAATCACCATAATCAAGATAAAAAAAAAACATAAAGTGTTTGCAACTAATCTCCAAAAGGATAATTTTCTTAAAATCTAAAGAAAGATAAGAAAAGTTTCCAGAAAAAGAAAAACAAATGTCTCTGAAAAAAAGATATTCAACTTCATTTTAGAGTTTGATAACAGTGTTGGTAAGGGTGTAGGGATTATTCTGCATTATTTATGGGAATATCTGATAAATCAAATTCTCTGAAGGGCAATTCGATAATGTGTATCAAAGTTAAAAGGCATAATGTTCTGACTCGAAAATACCACTTCTAAGAATATATTCTACAGATGTATATATGAAATGAGATAGGTACAAATTATTTATTTCACCATTATTGATAAAAGCGAATAATTAAAAACAAGTGTTCATCAATAGGGAACTTTGTTTTCCTATTACAATGATATTAAAAGAACAAAGTATATTTTTCTTTCTTTTTTTATTTTTACTTTTTGAGACAGAGTCTCATTACATTGCCCTAGGTAGAGGGCTGTGGCATCACAGCTCACATCAACCTCCAACTCCTGGGCTTAAGTGATTCTATTGCCTCCGCCTCCCAAGTAGCTGGGACTACAGGTGCCCGCCACAACGCTCAGCTATTTTTTTGTTGCAGTTGTCGTTGTTGTTTAGCTGGCCTGGGCCGGGTTCAGACCCACCAACCTTGGGTTATGCACATAACCAATTCAAAGACAAATAATTTAATGTGGTCATCTGAAGGAATGTTTGCCAAAAAGGCATTTTAGTTACTATTGGGTAGTAGAACTAGATGATTTTTATTTCTTCCCCTTGTTAATTTTTGTTTTCTAACTTTTCATATAGTAATTATGGATTACTTTTATAATTAGGAAAATGCCTTGGTTTTTAAAATATTTTTAGAGAAAATAAAAAACTTCTTATATCAAAGAGTAGACTGACTTCATTGCACCTCAAAGCAGGTTCTAGACAAAAGCCTTAGTAGGTATTTGTGCAAATTTTTTCAGTTTTTTTTTCTTTTGAGGCAGAGTCTCACTCTGTTGCCCCAGGCCAAAGGGCTGTGTTATCGTATATCAAAGCAACCTCAAACTCCTGGGCTCACGCAGTCCTCTTGCCTCAGCCTCCCAGGTAGCTGGGACTATAGTACAGGTACCTGCCATCACACCTGGCTAATTTTTCTATTTTTAGTAGAGACAGGGTCTCACTCTTGCTCAGGCTGAACTCCTGAGCTCAAGCAATCCACCTGCCTTGACCTCCCAGAGTGCTAAGATTATAGGCTTGAGCCACTGAGTTCAGCCTTTTTTTCAGTTTAAAAAATCCAGACATTCAAGTATTAAAGAGCTCATTTCCAAGAGCCTTGTAACTCTTGATACAGGACAAAACTTGAGCCTTCTTTGGCTCAAGTAGACAAGCTCTACACTTTGTCTGAGGCCACTGCCATGTAGGCTCAGAACAATTCTGTCTAGCAGGTAATCTTTTCCTCTGTTCTCCTGGCCTATGACAATCTCTCAAGACTGCACTAATTACCAGTCATACTCAGCATCGGTGCCCCTCCAAACTCTTGGTTATTAAACAAGTGAGCCTTGGAGAAGAGAGTGGAGCAAGATGTCCAACTAGGCCTGGCCTGCTACTTGTGGTGAGACAGGGGAAAGTGGATTTTAGCCACCTCTGGTTGGGGGCTCTCCACAGAAGCATCACTCAAGGGGCACCAGGAAGCAGTAGGAGCCAATGAGGAGATCTGGAGCAAGGCGGGTGCTTGGTATGGGAAGAGGCCAGTTGGCTGGCTCTCCCATATGGGTCTGGGGACAGGAAGGGGCTGTCCTGCAGTATTTTTATTTTGGACTGGGCTGCTCACTGAAGCAGTGAGTAGACTCAGAGTATGATATCAGGGTTTGAATGCTGAGTGGGGTGGTTCTCCCATCAGCTTGGCTGTTGGCAGGGTGTCACCATTGTGGGAAGGCTACACATGGAAGGAACAGTCTGCAGGGTCCTAGTGCATGGCCAGCTGTAGCACGCCTGCTGGGCTTAGTGGCCATCCTTGGAGTGAGATGAGCGGCCTCCACACCTTCAGGGATGACTGCTTTGTTGTCAGGGGATGCTTTTTGATGGGCATCCTTGGAAGTCTGGTGACAGCTTTGGAACCCCCTGTCCCTCAGGGACTGAATGTTTATGAAGCAAACAGGCCTGGATTGAGGACAAAGAAGTCAGGAAGACAAGATCTGGTCCCATTTACAACTACAGAATGGCTTCCAATCCCCATCATATAAAGTAAATACAGTGTGTGTTCTGTCCCCTAACTCCACAGAGCCACTAGGTATCCATTCAATATACTGCAACACACACACATATTGTTTTACATTTTTTGCTTCTTTTTTCAACTTTTTCTTAGTTTTTTTCTTTTTTATATTTTACTTTTTGTTTTGTTTACATTTGTTGTTTGGTAGTATTTTTCGTCTTTACTTTATTTCAAAAGGGCTCCTCCATTTTTGATATAGTTTTTCAACCCCTTTTATTCTTTATTTTCTTTATTTCTCTCTCCTTTTTCTGTCTTTTAGTAGAGACTTTTCTACTTTTCTCATTTATTCCACATACATTTATCATACAATAGCTAAGATATCTTTTTTTTCTTTATCTGATACAATTATATCTTTAATTTTTTATCAATTTTTCTTTAGTTTTCTTTCTCTTTGCTGAGGGCAGGAGTGGTGGTGGTCACAGCATTAGTCTGCCTCAAGGAGACCACAAGCTCATGCTCTTGGGTATCCTTCTAGCTTTGTCCTTTAGAAAGAAGGTATTGGTAAGTCTCCACTGCAATACTGCTGATTTCTTTCTATATTTGGCAGGTGTGGGGGTCTTACTTTTGCTTAGGCTGGTAAGGAATTCCTGACTTCAAGGCACCTGCCCAACATGGTCTCTCCAAAGTCCTAGAGCTGTGGGTGTGGTTAAAGCACTCTGCTAAACACCACCATTTCTCTTGTGACTCTCTTTCTCTCTTACTGTCCTTTTTCTCTCCTTTTCTTCAATTCTTTCCTTCCACACACCTTCTTTCTCTCTCTCTCTCTTTTTCTTTTCATTCTCCATTCTCACTCTTTACCCTTCTCTTCCTTTTGTTCTTATGCCACAAGGCCACTTCAACATCTAAGCTCTGAGACAAAGTAATTTAAAGTGAAGAGGCACTGAGAAGGAAAAGGTAAGGGAAATATGTGACCAAGGAGAAAACACACATGAGAGGAACCAACAGAAAAATTCTACCAACATGAAAAACCAGAACAGAGCAACCCCTCAAAGGATTACGAAATAGATACTACAGAGGATTCCACCTATAAAGAATTCATGGAAATGATAGAAAAGGAATTTAAAATGCGGATGGCAAAAAAATAAAGGGAATTGATGAGAAAGTGGAAAAAGAGAACCAAAAAATGAACAAAAGATATGAAGAATATACAAAGGATATGATGGGGCTTAAGAATTTAAAGGAGTCAATTGGGAACTTAAAGATGTTAAAGTAGAAAGTATCAATAACAGAGGAGACCATGGAGAAGAATGAATCTCAGAACTAAAGGATAAAACTCTTGACCTAACCCAGGCAGTTAAAGAGGAAGAAGAGAACAGAGAGAAAGCAGAATATTCACTCAGAGAATTATGGGACTTTATGAAGCATTCAAATGTAATGTATTAAAGATATTCCTGAAGAGATAGAAGAATGTCCCAAAGGAATGTAAGCTCTACTGGAAGATATCATAAATGAGAACTTCCTAAGTATCACTAAAGATTCCAAAACACTCCCTTTAGGGGGACTTCTTTTTGAACTCCAGATTATCGCAATACAAATAGAGCATCTCTAAGACACTTTGTAATAAACTTGGCCAAAGTCAATGAAACTTGCAGAGAAAATTCTGCAAGCAACCAGGAGTAAGTGCCAATTGACTTACAGGGGCAAATCCATCAGGGTGACAGCAAACTTCTCAGCTTAAACTTTCCAAGCAAGAAAAGAATGGTGAGCTACATTTCAACTTCTTAAACAAAACAATTTTCAGCCCAGAATTCTGTATCCTGCTAAACTAAGCTTCAAAATCAATTGAGAAATCAAATCTTTTATTGATATCCAAACACTGAGGAAATTCACCACAAAAGACAAATTCCACAATAAATATTTACCCCTAGATCCCCCTTTGAACATCACAAGGGACTATACCACAAAGTAAACACCCACAAACTAAAGGACAAAACCTCGCTTCCACAATGGCTTAAAAGATACAACTAAGGAACAGACCTCTACAAAATAAGATGAATAGAACCCCACCACACTTATCAATTCTTTCAATAAATGTTAATGGCTTGAATTCCCCACTGAAGAGGCAAAAGCTGGCCAACTAGATAAAGAAAAGCACAAGTCATTCATATGCTGAATCCAGGAAATACACTTAACCTTGAAAGACAAAACAAGACTCAGGGTAAAGGGTTGGAAAACAATATTTCAGACAAATGGAAACCAGAAGAAAGGACAAGTCACAATTTTATTTTCATATCCAATTGGATTTAAAGCAACTAAAATTAGGAAAGACAAAGATGGTCACTTCATATTGGTCAAGGGAACAATACAACAAGAGGACATTTCAATTCTAAATATTTATGCACCCAATTTAAATGGTTCCAGATTTATGAAACAGACATTGATTGGTCTGAGCAATAGGATATCTTATAACACCATAATAACTGGGGAATTGAACACCCTTCTGATTGAACTGGACAGATCCTCTAAACAGAAACTAAACAAAGATACGAGGCACTTAAAAGTGACCCTAGAACAAATGGGCTTAATAGACATATGTGGAACACACCATCTCATAGCTAAGGAATAGCTTATGTTCTTGTCAGCTCAAGGAACATACTCCAAAATAGCTCATATCCTAGGTCACAAATCAAACCTCAACAAAGTTAAAATTATACCTTGTTTCTTCTCAGACCACGAGGCAAAAAGGGTGGAACTCTACTCCAACAAAAATTTTCATCCCCACACAAAGGAATGAAAATTAAACAACTTTATACTGAACAACAGGTGGGTTAAGGAAAAGATAAAGGAGAAAATTAAATTCCTCAAACATAACAATGAAGACACATGTTACCAAAACCTGTGAGATACTGCAAAAGGAGTCCTAAGAGGGAAATTTACTGCATTAGATGTCTACATCCAAAAACAGAAAGAGTGCACATCAACAATCTAATGCATCATCTTAAAGAAATGAAAAAGAAAAGCAATCCAATTCTAAACCTAGCAAAAGAAAAGAAAGAACCAAAATTAAATCAGAACTAAATGAAATTAACAACAAAAGAATCATTCCAAAAATCAATGAAACAAAAAGTTGATTCTTCAAAAAGATAAATAAAATCAATAAACCTTTGGCCACATTAACTACAAAGAGAAAAGTAAAATAACCTCAATCAGCAGTGAAAAGGGAGAAATAACAACATATACCACTGAGATACAAAGGACTGTCTCTGACTACTGCAAGAAACTCTATGTCCAAAAATTTGACAATGTGAAGAAAATAGATCAATACCTGAAATCATACTCTGTCCCTCGACTTAACCAGAAAGAAACAGCTCTCTTAAACAGATCATTATCAAGCACTGAGACTGAAGAAATAATAAAAAAATCTTCCAACAACAAGAACAACAAAAAAGCCCTGGCTTCACACCAGAATTACATCAAACCTTCAAAGATGAGTTTGTACCCACGCTGCAGAACATATTCCAAAATACTGAGAAGGAAAGAACCTTCTCCAACACATTCTATGAAGCAAACATCACCCTGATACCAAAAACAGAAAAAAAGAATAAATACAGACCAATTTCACTAATGAATGTTGATGCAAAAATACTCAGTAAAATGTTAGCAAATAGATTATAGCTACACATTAAAAAAAAAATTACACATCATGACCAAGTAGGCTTCATCCCAGGGATGTAAGCCTGGTTTAACATACACAAATGCATAAATGTAATTCACCATCTTAATAGAACCAAAAACAAAGACCATATGATCCTCTCAACAGATACAGAAAACGCATTTGATAAAATTCAGCATCCCTTTCTAATAAGAATACTTAAGAATACAGGCATGGTGGCACAATTCTTAAACTGACTGAAGCCATCTATGACAAACCACAGCTAATATCATACTGAATGGAGTAAAACTGAAAGCTTTTCCATTTAGAACAGAAAGCAGACAAGGATGTCCTCTATCACCACTACTATTCAACATAATGGCTGGAATTTCTAGCTAATGCAATCAGGCAAGAGAAGGATACAAAGGGCATCCAAAGGGGGCAGAAAGAGGTCAAACTCTTGCCCTTTGCCAACGATATGATCTTACATAGAGATACCTCCACAGATTCAATCACAAGACTCCTGGAAGTGATCAAGAAATACAGTAACATCTCAAGGTATAAAATCAATGTCCACAAATCAGTAGCCTTTGTATAAAACAATAACAACCAACTTGAGAAGCTAATCAAAGATACAATCCCCTTCACAGTAGCATCAAAGAAAATGAAATATCTAGGAATATACCTAACAAAAGAGGTGAAGGACTTCTACAAAGAGAATTATGAAACCCTAAGAAAAGAAATATAACAGAAGACATTAACAAATGGAAGAACATACCATGCTCTCAGCTGGGAAGAAACAAAATTGTTAAAATGTTTAGACTACCAAAAGCAATCTACAGATTCAATGGAATCCCCATTAAAATACCAGCATCATACTTTGAACAATTAGGAAAAAACAGTTCTTCATTTCATATAGAACCAGAAAATACCCCATATAGCCAAGGCAATTTTTAGTAATAAAAACAATGCCAAAGGCATCCCTCTACCAGACTTCAGGTTATATTACAAGTCCCCAGTGATCAAAACACTATGGTACTGGCACAAAAATAGAGATATGGAACTGAACAGAAAACCAAGAGATAAAACCATTGTTTTATAGCCATCTGATCTTTAATAAACCAAACAAAAGCATATACTGGAGAAAAGAACCCCTGTTCAATAAATGGTGCTGGGAACTGTATAACCACATGCCAAAGCCTGAAATTGGACCCCTATCTTTCACTACTTACAAAAACTGACCCAAGATGGATAAAAGCTTTGAATCTAATTTAGGAAATGATAAAAGTTCTAGAAGAAAGTGTAGGAAAAACTCTTGAGGATGTTGGCTTGGGGAAAGATTCTATGAATAAGACTCCAGTGGCAATCACAAAAATGAAAATAAACATATGGGACTTAATTAAACTTGAAATATTTTGCACAATTGAGGATACAACAATTAAAGCAAATAGACGACCTTAGAATTTAAAAAGATATTTGCATGTTACAAATTTGACAAAGGCTTGATAACTAGGATCTATCTCTATAGATAGATCAAATTAATCAACAAAAAAAGAATAAAAAGTCCCATCTATCACTGGACAGAAGACATGAACAGAATCTTCTCTGAGGGAGACAGATTAATGGCTAACAAACATATGAAAAAAATGCTCATCATCTCTAATCATCAGAGAAATGCAGATCAAAACCACCCTGTGATATCACTTTTAATCCCAGTGAGAATAGCCCATATAGGGCGGCGCCTGTGGCTCAAAGGAGTAGGGCACTGGCCCCATATACTGAAGTTCAAACCGGTTCAAACCTGGCCCCAGCCAAAAACTGCAAAAAAAAAAAAAGAAAGAGAATAGCCAACATAACAAAGTCCCAGAGTTGCAGTTAATGACGCAGGTACACTTTTACACTGTTGGCAGGACTGCAAACTAACACAGCCTCTTTGGAAAGAAGTATAGAGAATCCTCAATGAATTCAAATTAGATCTCCCATTTGACCCCACCATCTCACTACTAGGTATCTACCCAGAAGAAAAAAAATCACTTTGTCATAAAGACATTTGAACTAGAATGTTTACTGCAACTCAATTTATAATCACCAACATGTGGAATCAACCTAAATGCCCATCAACTGAGGAATGGATTAATAAACTGTGGTATATGTATATCATGGAGTTTTAGTCAACCTAACATAAGACAGTGACTTTACATCTTTTGTATTAACCTGGATGAAGTTGAAACACCTTTTTCTTAGTAAAGTATCATAAGAATGGAAAAGCAAGTATCCAGTATACTCATTTTTATTGTGAAGCCAGTAGATGATCTAACACATACCCCCATAGGAGAAAAACTTAATTCTATTTAAGTTGGGGGAGAGGGAATGAGGGAGGAAAAGAGAGGGTGTGGTGTATTCTCGCTTAAAGGGCATAAGGTAAGGGTGTATGGCACACCTTTTGGGTGTGGGACACAACTACAAGAGTGCTCTACCAAACAAATTTAAAAATTGTGACAGGGTTGTTTGTACCCTAACAATACCTGAAATTATTAAAAAAAGAAAAGCGAGGCTTCTTCTTAAAATTACAAATTTATTGAGGTACAATTTACATATAATAAAATACATTCAGTGAGTTTTCACAAATATATATATATACAATTATAATCATCACTGCAACTACGATATATAGCACTTCCATTGCCCTAAAAGATTTGCGTCCCTTCCTATTCAATCCTCCCTGAACCTCAGCCCCTGGCCCAGGCAACCATTGGGAGAGTAACACTCATGAAATAGGGATTTATTGGCTCAGTGCCTGTAGCTCAATGGCTAGAGTGCCAACCACATACACCAGGTCTGGTGGATTCAAACCTGGACCAGGCCTGCCAAGCAACAATGACAACTACAGCAAAAAAGATAGCCAGCATTCTGGCAGGTGCCTGTAGTCCCACCTACTTGGAAGGATGAGGCAAGAGAATCACTTAAGCCCAAGGGTTTGAGGTTGCTGTGAGCTGTGACACTACAGCACTCTACTGAGGGTGACATGGGAGGAGGAGGAGGAGAAGGAGTCATTCATTTCCCCCTCATTCAACAAATAATTTCTCTAGCAAATTTCCTATATCAGGCAATTTAAAGACATGGTTAAAACCATATTTCCTAGGGGTGAACTGCTTGGGTTTATATACTAATGACACTAAGCAGACAAACACTGACTTTAGTTTCCTCATCTGCAAAATGGAGATAACAATGCCTATCTCACTGAATTATAATAAAGATAAAAGAAGATAATCTTAAAAATTTTTTAAAAGTGTCTGAATACATAGCCTTCAGTGCATGTTAGCTATTATAACTTCTGACCCAGGGTTGGGTTGTATTGGGGAGGCGAAATGAAAGGAAAAGGGTACAAGAGCATAATGATTGAAGAGATGAGAAGTAAAAAGTAAGAGAGTCCCTGACAGGGAGACAGAGTTGCATAGTCAAGATGGAGTTCTTGAAGCTGAAGCACAGATGCACTGGAAGTCATTCAGTAAGAAAGCTGGAAAAATGGGCAACGAATAGTTTTTAAGGGTGGAGGTGGCATAAATGATGACCAAGTTCAGAGAGTGGGTGGCTTCATGGGAAGGTAAAGGTTGCTAAATTAGAAGAGGTCAAGTATTGAAAGGCCAAGATGTTAGCTGTGTTGACTACATGGGATTTGCAGTGACCTGGTATAAAGGTGGGACTTGGGGAAAAGAGAGAAACTATAAGCTATGTGCCCAAGTCTTCAGTGAATGTAAGGAAATGAATGAGGATGACACTGACATAAAAACTCAGAAAGCAATAAAGTCAGATTGTGTGAGCATGTCCAAAGGTCAAAACTGGGAATGAGGATGACAACTGCTCCTCTTTACTCCAATTGACCAAAGCTGACGGGAAAAGACCACAGACCCAAGGCTGCTAAATGTCTTGCAATGCTAGTCTCATGCAATGATAAACTGTCCTTTCAAAAATGTTAGGACTGCTCCTGCTGAAAAACACAGCCACCAAACTGTTGGGAGTACTTCCTCAAAGAAACCTGGTCATCAGGTATCATAACTTCTATGAAGCCCCTTTTCCCCCTTAAACACACTCTCCAGCTCTTGGGAAGGATCACTTACGTCCTTTTTCTACTCTCCATATACTTCCCCATACTCTGGGTGAGACTTCATCACGTGTATTTTTTTTTTTTTGAGACAGAGTCTCACTATGTTGCCCTCAGTAGAGTGCCGTAGCATCACAGTTCACAGCAACCTCAAACTCTTGGGCTTAAGTGATTCTCTTGCCTTAGCCTCCCAAGTAGTTGGGACTACAGGCGCCCACCACAAAGCCTGGATATTTTTTGTTTGTTTTGTTTTGTTGAGGCAGAGTCTCACTCTGTCGCCCTGGATAGAGTGCTGTGGTGTCATCAGAGCTCACAGCTCTTGCCTTAGGCTCCCAAGTAGTTGGGACTACAAGTTGCTGCTATGATGCCCAGCTAGTTTTTCTATTTTTAGCACAGATGAGGTCTTACTCTTGCTCAAACTGTTCGCAAACTCCTGAGCCCAAGCAATCCACCTGCCTCAGCCTCTCAGAGTGCTGGGATTATAGGTGTGGGCCACCTTGCCTGGCACATGTGTATGTTTAAATGTCACTCTCACATAGGGTCTTCCAGGGCTGAGGCAAGATGTAGTGATCATTTCATGTTTATCTCTTAAACCTGTACAGGCACTCATAAATGTTATCAGTTAAATAAAAAAGTTCTCACAGTCACCAAATTAGGGGTCAGAGCACAAAAAGAATATTCTACCTGTGAAAATGGCCCGTGAAATATTTAACTTTTTGACTACAAAGGATTATGTATAAATTTTATAAATTATAACATAACATATTACAATTTTATTTATTTATTTATTTATTTTTTTGAGACAGAGTCTCCCTACGTCACCCTCAGGAGACTGCTGTGGCATAACACTAACGGCAACCTCTAACTCTCGGGCTTAAGTGATTCTCAAGCCTAGCTATTTTTAGAGATGGGGTCTCACACTTGCTCAGGCTGGTCTGGGACCTGTGAGCTCACGCAATCCACCTGCCTTGGCCTCCCAGAGTACTAGGATTACAGGTATGAGCCACTGCGCCCAGCATAAATCATTATTATTTCTAATAAAGATTGGAAAGGAAATGCAGTATTTCTAACTTGTTGGATAACATTTCTAAATGTCTCATATAAAAAGAAGTCATAGGCCAGGCATAGCTGCTCACACCTATAATCCTAGCACTCCGGGTGGTCAAGGTGAGAGGATCCCTTGAGCTCAGGAGTTGGAGCTTGCTATGAGCTAAGCTGAACCCGTGGTACTCTAGCCTGGAACAACAGAGTCAGCCTCTGTCTCAAAAAAAAAAAGTCAAGGATGAGGCCTCCAAGGGGAAAGAAAAATCAGGATTTGGACAACACAGGTGTTAGCAAACTGGTAAAATCCCTTACCTTAAATATACCAGACTTAAAACAAATGATACCTTAAATTAGCAACACTCCATTTGTGTTTCTTGTTCTCTAGCAACTTTTTAAACATTTACTTGCCATAGAATTTAAATGAGATGCTTATAAATTCATCGTTGCTGTTTACCAGAAGGTTTTAATTTTTTTTTTCTGGTCCTCCTTTCAAATATCCCATGCCTTTATGATTTTACTGAGTCACTGAGATTCTCTCCAAGTGTCAAAATTTCAATCTCATCTATATTTGATATAAATGCTTTAACACATGGAAAAGGTATTCAAAACAAAGTAAATAACTCCTAGGATTTCAACCTATGTGAATTAACACTTGGGGGAAAAGAGGTTACTGTGTGGCTCGTTTATAGAGAAACAGAAAGATGGAGAAAAAAGAATAGAAATAATTAAAATTTTAAAGAAAAACAAATTTTAAAGTAGTACAAAGCCATTCTTAGGTACTTAAAAATTCTTTAGTTATTTCAATCAAAGAACATATTCACCCCAAACTTAACCACAAATATCACTTCTCCTTCAGTTCTCCAAACCTGAAGGCCTTTGATCAATAAGCATAAACTTCCATGAAAATCTCATAAAATTACTTTATTTGGACTAACAAAATAATTTCTAGCTGAGCATATAGCTCACACCTGTAGTCCTAGCACTTTGGGAGGCCAAGGGGAGAGGATCACTTGAGGTCAGAATTTCAAGAACCAGACTAAGCAGCATAGCAACGCACCGTCTACAAAAACTAAATAAATAATAACAGCCAGGTGTGGTGGTGCGTGCCTACAGTCCAACCCCCTCAGGAGGGTGAGTTAGGAAGATCACCTGAGCCGAGGAGTTTGAGGTTGTAGTAAGCTATGATGACTGAACTCTACCCCAGGTAACAGAGCTAGACCCTGTCACAATAAAAATAATAATAATTTTTATTATTATTTGTGGGCCTAGGCTTTATTCCTGTTTGGGTTTGGGGAATTCAGGAAAGTCTATGCAAGGAAATAAGTACTGACAGAGTGAACCTATTCTTCCCTTGTTACTTCATTTGAGGTAACTTATAAAGAAATAAAAAGTTTGTGTTTTCTATGAAAAAGAGCCCTGATAGTAGAAATTCCAAGATGTCAGCGGTTAATGTTGATGCAGTAATGATGTGCTGTCATGTGGTACAGAATTTTATTTTAGAGGCAGAAATTTCAGTAGCTATATAAGTGACTTTATTCCTTAAAAACTGTATGTGCAATACATATATACTTCACAGAATTCTGTTAGTAAAAGTATAGCTATAGGGTGGTGCCTATGGCTCAGAGGAGTAGGGCGCTGGCCCAAATGCTGGAGGTGGTAGGTTCAACCCAGCCCCAGCCAAAAATTGAAAAAAAAAAAAAAAGTATAGCAAAAAAAAAAGTAGTCATGTTTAACAATTGAAAGGATTTTAAACATTCTAGATCTATATCATGAATATAAAATAATTTCCTATATCTCATGTTTACATAGACTGCTGTGTTGTTTGAGTATAAAATATTTTTTGTGGATTTTCCCAAATCCTTTTCTGCTGACAGCTCACATGTTGTTGGCTTTTCTGGCCACGGCAGAACACTCAGTTGATTATTTACAGAGTGAATAATAATAATCCTATAATAATTCCTGTGTCCTCTTCCTGGTTTAATTTAAAGTACTAGGATCTCATCAGATATACTATAATTATGGCTGGAACATAGTTAGTGATCCTTTTCCACCCCCAAATTTGAAGGCTTTTCTGACCACTCACACAATATCAAGTATGTTTCAATTATAGTTCATTTTTATTATGCATAACTCAGAAATCTTTAATACTATTTGTACATTTGGAAGGATGCCATGCTTAATCACCTCCAGAATACTCATGAAAATTTAATAAGCTATCAAACAACATTTTCCCAACTTTTCATACAATAAAGATCCCTATGCATGAAACAATACAGCTATACTTTGGCCAGTTTGAAAACAAACCTAGTTAGATTGTTGGTAGTCTAAATGCCAGCATTTCAATTTTTACTGTATCTTTTCAAGTAAAAAAATGCACCCTATACTCAATGACAATCAACAACAGTGATCAGAAGAAAAAACATTTGAAAAATAAGACACTGCTTTGTAACAGTGCAATTTTTTTTTTTTGAGACAGAGTCTTACTTTGCTGCCCCTGGTAGAGTGCCCTAGAGTCATAGCTCACAGCAACCTGAAATCTTAGGCTCAAGAGATTCTCTTAGGTGGAGCCTGTGGCTCAGTGGTTAAGGTGTCAGCCCTATACACGGAGGGAGGTGGGTTCGAACCCAACCCCGGCCAGCTAAAACAGCAGTGGCAACTGCAACAAAAAATAACCAGGTATTGTGGTGGGTGCCTGTAGTCCCAGCTACTCAGTAGGCTAAGGCAAGAGAATCACCACAAGAATTGGAGGTTGCTGTGAGCTGTGACACCATGGCAGTCTACCGAGGGCGACACAGTGAGACAGAGTCACTTTAGTTTTTTTTTTCAGAATGGGAGAAAATATTTGCAGGTTATGTCTCCAACAAAGGTTTAATAACCAGAATCCACAGAGAACTCAAACGTCTTAGCAAGAAAAGAACAAGTGATCCTATCCCAGGGTGGGCAAGGGACTTGAAGAGAAACTTCTCTGAAGACAGGCACATGGCCTACAGACATATGAAAAAATGCTCATCATCCTTAATCATCAGAGAAATGCAAATCAAAACTACTTTGAGATATCATCTAACTCCAGTAAGATTAGCCCACATCATAAAACTCCAAAACCAGAGATGTTGGCGTGGATGTGGAGAAAAGGAAACACTTCTACACTGCTGGTGGGAATGCAAACTAATACATACCTTTTGGAAAGATGTTTGGAGATCACTTAGAGAACTAAAAATAGACTTGCCATTCAATCCTACAATTCCTCTACTAGGTATATATCCAGAAGACCAAAAATCACATTACAACAAAGATATTTGTACCAGAATGTTTATTGCAGCCCAATTCATAATTGCTAAGTCATGGAAGAAGCCCAAGTGCCCAGTGACCCACGAATGGATTAATAAATTGTGGTATATGTATACCATGGAATATTATGCAGCCTTAAAGAAGGATTGAGACTTTACCTCTTTCATGTTTACATGTATGGAGCTGGAACATATTCTTCTTAGCAAAGTATCTCAAGAATGGAAGAAAAAATATCCAATGTACTCAGTCCTACTATGAAATTAATCTATAGCTTTCATATGAAAGCTATAACCGAATTATAACCTAAGAATATGGGGAAAGGGGAAAGGGGAGGGAGGGGAGGGTGAAGGATGGGTGGAGGCAGAGTAATTGGTGGGATCACACCTATAAGGGTACATGTGAAACTTACTAAATGTAGAATATAAAAGTCTTAACACAATAACTAAGAAAATGCCATGAAGGCCATGTTAACCAGTTTGATGAAAATATTTCAAATTGTATATAAAACCAGCACATTGTATCCCATGACGGTATTAATGTACACAGTGATAATTTACTACAAAAAAAATTTTTAAAAAAAAGAGAGATTCTCTCGCCTCAGCCTCCTGAGTAGCTGGGACTACAAGCACCTGCCACAACACCTAGCTAATTTATTAGAAACGGGTATCTTGCTCTTGATCAGACTGCTCTCACACTCATGAGCTCAAGCAATCCACCCACCTCAGACTGGAATTATAGGTGTGAGCCACTGTGCTGGCCAACAGTGCAATTTGAAATGCAACATAACTGAGGCAAAGTATCTTTGCACTGGTTTTTTGTTTGTTTGTTTGTTTTTTGAGACAGAGTCTTACTATGTCACCCTTGGTAGAGTGCCATGGCATCGTAGCTCACAGCTCACAGCAACATAAAACTCTTGGGCTTAAGCAATTCTCATGCCTCAGCCTCCCAAGTATCTGGGACTACAGGTGCCCACCACAACACCTGGCTATTTTTTGGTCGTAGTTGTCATTGTTGTTTGGCAGGCCCTGGCTGGGTTTGAACCCACCACCTCCAGTGTATGTGTCTGGCACTCTAGCTGCTGAGCTACAGGTGCCAAGCCATCTTTGCACTGTTAATACTATTATAGCCATGCACTGCATAATGACCTTTCAGTCATTAAGATTATAATACCATATTTTTAGTGTACCTTTTCTGTGCTTAGATATGTTTATATGTGTTTAGATATGTTAGATGGGTTACCGTTGGGTTACAAGTGCCTACAGTATAGTAACATGCTATACAGGTTTGCAGCCCAGGAGCAATAGCATACCAAATAGCATAAGTGTGCAGTAGGCTATACTATCTAGGTTTGGGTAAGTACACTCTATGTTTGCACAAAAACGAAATCACCTATTGACAATTTTCAGAACCTATTTCTGTCACTAAGCCGTGTATGGCTGCATATTTTATGTCCAATTGCTTTAAAGTTGTATTTTTAATATGAAATACAGCAAATATTTACTGAGCACTCATTTCATACTAGACATTATGCTGACTGTTGGGGATTCACTGTTGATAAAGACAGATACGGTTTCTACTTTTCTACTATCATGAAATTTCTGTTTTATCTAGAGCCATTTACATTAAAAATAGTCCAGGCTCAGCACCTGTAGCTCAGGGTGCCAGCCACATACACCAGAGCTAGTGAGTTTGAATCCAGCCCGGGCCTGCCAAACAACAGTGATGACTACAACCAAAAAATAGCCAGGTGTTGCGGCAGGCACCTGTAGTCCCAGCTACTTGGGAGGCTGAGGTAAGAGAATCACTTAAGCCCAAGAGTTTGAGGTTGCTGTGAGCTGTGATGCCATAGCGCTCTACTAAGGGTGACATAGTGAGACTCTGTCTCAAAAAAAAAAAAAAAAAGATAGTCCAACAAAATAATGTTATAAAGTCACGGATGTCACAGAATCAGGGTTGAAAAGGAGCTCAACAATTCCAAGATGCACATAATTTTACATTTTGACATTTCTGAAATCAGTCTCATCTTATAATCTTAGCAATGTTTTCAGACCAGGCAGATGGAATTGGCACTGGTTCTCCATATGTGCATCAAAACTTACAGAATAAGCATCCAGGTCTTAGAAGAAAATCCCAGATTCAACAGTGAAAGTAGTACCCTTTTAAGAATTCTTGGCAATTCAAGATTCAATAAAATCTAACAGTTCAAAGTGTTCATTTAGTACAAGTGAAGAAAATGAACTTCATAGAGGTTAAATGACTTGTGTAGTTCACAAAGCTGGTAGGTGGACTAGACACCAGGTCAGCATCCCATTTACGTTGTTTCTTCTATCAGTGTTCAGTTAAATACAAGCAAAGAGGTGTCATATAAAATTAGGAGGTAAGATGGCTCTAGCTTTGTGACCATGGGCAGGAAATTTAATCTGTCCTTGCCCTACTTTCTTCATCTGTTAAAACAGCAATTTAATAAACCTAACTTACGTCTTGCTGTAAGTATGAAATAAGATAACATATATAAAGGACTTATCACGGAGATTAGCATATGGTAAGTATTTCATAAATGTCAACTTTTTGAGATCAAACTTAACATTTAGTAGAAAACAGTTTAAAGTGATCACCAATTACCCACAATTGATGGTCAATGACACCCATATCTACTTATTTGTCTAATACACTAGAAAAGAAATAGACTAGTCAAATGTTTGAACTGATAAATACAATAAAAATTTCAGTCTTAATGCTTAATTCAAGTACTGTGCCAAGAACCCAGCAGACCTACAAGCAAGAAGCCATACAAAAAGAATCCAAGCCATCTATCACCATCAAGTAAGAACTGTATACAAACACATTATAAACACAGTCTCAACACCAGGAACAAATACTTAGAATGTATAAACAGATATATTTTTGTTTTGTAATAATATATTAACCCAAGTATAAGTTTTGGGTGTTTAAGTGTTTTTAAGTCAGTTCTTCTAATTTTGAGAGTTTAAATGAAATTTTAAATTAGAACATTATGTAGCATTAACCTGCCTTAATATTAGTTTCCACATTATTTCTATGAAAATAGTAATTCTGTATTTTACATATCAACTCATTACCTAACTCAGGCAAATAAAGACGATTTCAACTTGGATTTTAACTCCAATATATATATAGTTAGCATTTTAAAATAATCTTAATTACCAGGAAATATTAACGAATTAACTCACATTCGTTCCTGTTTCACTCCATGACAAAACTTAGGAGACACCCTGCAGGGAGGAAAAGGAACTCAAATTAATACTAGTTACCTTAGTTTCAGAAGCATCTAGCAATTAAAGCATTATCATGAGGTGCTTTGTGTTACACAGCTAAATACACAGTAGCAAAGTTCAAATATTTTGAATATTAATCTATTTTCTCATACCAGTTACTTTAAAAGAATGTTTTCGTTAAAAATCTCAAAAGTACGAGCATGTTATATAAATTTGAACCCCAAACCGTTTACATCACTTAATACGTGAACTTTGCCTATTAATTTTGAAACAAACCTAATGTTGTTTCGCTTAGGTTTGAGGTATTTTTGAAAAACAATCACATACTGCACTATACTCATCGTAGATTTTTTTCTAGGATCAGTCTTTCTGGGGCAAAGCAGACACTGAGTGTGGTTGAATTGGAGGGAAGAGACTTGTGACCAATTCTGCGCACCCACGCTGAGGAATTTCTCTGCTGAAACGATCACAAACCAAATCTCAATCGGGACACAGCCTGAGGTTGCACTTAGTGAAGCGCCCCCAGCCTCAGCCGCCCCGGAGTCCCCGTACCCCACCTCTCTCTGTTCCAGCATCCGGCCCGCCCCTCCAGGCTGCCGCCCCACTGCCATTCTAATTTCCGGGCTGCAGGAAGCGACGGAAACAAAATATCAGCACACAAAGAAGAGCCGGTAGGAAGTTAAGCTCCTTCCTGCCAAGAGTGACGGCTTTAGAGTAACTTGGCCGCAAGGTAACGGGAAGAATGGAGGCGCAGTTCCTAGGACTGTTTGGGGCACCCTGCTGCCCAGCAAGCTCATCCTTTGTCCTTTGTCAGTCCTCCTAGAGACCCCAGGCTCTAAACGCCTTTTGGGCAACCCTTGACCGGATGTCTATTGCGAACCCTCGCTGATAGCAGCCATGACATTTGTATCCGGGTATCCGCGGTCAGAGTCTAACGGAAGTGACGTGACGCGGAAGGATTCGCATTCGACTGAAGGAGACTGAAGTGAGTTTCCGGAAGGGGGTGCACTAGTATGGCTGGCGGTGGCGGGTAGAGGCTATGGACCTTCCCCCCAGCTGACTTCAACACGGTTTACGAGTCAGGCATTGTGCATAACATCAGCTTTGACACGGCATTTAATGCTTTCTTTACAACAATCCCTGCAATCAGAAACTGGAAACCAAGGCTGAGAGAGAGCAAGTTATTTGTCCAAGATCAAACAGCTAGTATTTGGAGGAGCTAGCTGGCCTAACCCAGGCACCATGCCTTCCATGGTGACTCCATTTTGAAAAGCCCAAGCCCCTGGCGTGGAATCCTGGTAAAACTCTTAAAGCTACTTTTCCATCTTCTGCTTTACATACTGTTGCTTGTAGAGTGAGGTCAACCCACAGCTGTTTATAGTGGATACAAGGCCAAGTGTGTGTGGGCCTCCTTTGTTGACTTTATGATGTGGGATTTCACTTGATCTCACACTGTTTGTCTTTGCAGAGTTCTCCCTGTCCTTGCAGCACTGGTTACCAGAAGAAACTGGCTGGTTATCTGGCTCTGGGTAATATTTGATTCCTATTAGACACTTGCAAATCTGGGACTGCTCAGACAACTGGAGGCCTGTCACCATGATCAGATAACTGTCTCTGGTCTTTACTAAAGGACTGAGGACTATTATTATTATCTTGGACTTCTCCACCAAATCAATTATATTTGTTCTTCCATTTCTTTAGAATCTGACTGAAAAACAATTTATTGCTAATATTTCTGTGTTAACTATAACCAACTCTCAAATAATAAGCTGTATATAGCTACTAAGGTGATATTTTTGTACAAACAGATTATGCATACAAAACACTAACATGAAATCCATCAAAACAAACAATGATAGTATTTGAAGAGTGAGTGACTTTTTTCTATTTTGCTTATCTGCTGTAACATCTTTTTAATACAAAAATAAGCAAACTGACTAGAATGAAAAAGCATTTTTAATTGCCTGCCATTATCATGAAAACAAAGCCATCTGTTTGTCTTGACAGTCCTTGATACATATCACATACAAAAATCCTGTTTGATTGGAAAAGCATTTGATGTTAGCCAAGTTATCAAAATTTTTGATATTTTGTTTGGTTTCATAATCTCAGGAAAAATGAAAGGGAATGAGTGTATTTTCACACACTTTTTATAAAGATATAATACATCCAAATACCTTTTTTTTTATTTTTTGAGACAGAGTCTCACTATGTCTCCCTCAGTAGAGTGCCGTGGCATCACAGCTCACAACAACCTCAAACTCTTGGGGTTAAGCAATTCTCTGCCTCAGCCCCCCAAGTAGCTGGGACTACAGGCACCTGCCACAATGCCTGGCTATTTTTTGCTTGTAGTTGTCTAGCTGACCTGGGCCCGGTTTAAACCCAGCACTGTTGGTGTATGTGGTGGGCACCCTACACACTGAGCTATGGGCGCTGCCCCAAATATCTTCTAAAAATTGCAGGAAATAAAATAAAAGGTTAGTTAAAAACAGGCTGACCACCTATAGCACAGTGGTTACAGCGCCAACCACATGCACCGAGGCTGGTGAGTTTGAGCCTGGCCAGCTAAACAACAATGACAACTGCAACAAGAAAATAGCCAGGTATTGTGGCAGGCACCAGTAGTTCCAGCTAGTTGGGAGGCTGAGGCAAGAGAATCGCTTAAATCCAGGAGTTTGGGGTTGCTGTGAGCTGTGACACCATAGCACTCAACCCTAAGGCAACATAGTGAGACTGTCTCAGAAAAAAAAAATGGTTAAAAACAAAACACAAACATTCTAGGGGAGGGGCTTGAGTACTACAACTGCTGGAGGAAAAGTATTAAAAGCTATTTTTGTGCTACTTTCTTTAGTGTACAGCTTTAAGCAATTTTTTTCAGACTGCAGAATAAAGTTTTGTTTTCTATCTCCATACTCTACTTGCCACTGTTGCTGTGTTGCTCAAGCTGGTCTGAAACTCTAGGGCTCTCAAGTAGTGACACAAAAGATCCTGAGGGAAGATAGAAGAGACAAATGAGAAGGGATCAGGGGAAGAAGGAAGTGTGGGGGAATAAAGAGTTATTTATTGGGGTAACTGATATTGGGGTTGAGGTTACATTGGACTTCCAAGGTAGCATGTAGAAATCTTATCCAAGTTCTGGCATAAGCCTGATAGTCTGCTACAAGGTACATTCACATATACCAGACTCCCACCCACATACTCACCACCCACAATGATTTTTACCAAACATTCACCTTTATGTTCATGCAAATTAGATATAATTTTAACAAAACATGGACAAGAAATATAAAGGATTATAAAATCTCATAGTCATCTTTGGTCTTCTGCCTTACCCTATCACTTATTCTTCCTATGATTAGGATGAACAGTAGTAGCATAACTGGATATTGAGCTAGAAGTTTTGCCTGCATCATTACTATTCAGCATCTATGAAACACCAAAGTAAGGTGCTAACAAGATGTCTGTTTTCAAAGGAAATATCTTTACATTAGTTTGGCTTCTCTCAGAAGTAGTTGTTAGGATGGGATTAAATGTGCAGTAATTATATTACAGGAATTTTATTCTTTCCATGAGAGAGAATGGGAGGGACATAGGGAAGGCTGAGAGAGCCATCACTTTGTGATGTAATTCTGAAACTGATGAAGGAGAGAGGGAGAGACAAGATTGGTAGAAGTGCCCCAGACAGCTAAGCAGTCTGAGGAAGGTGCGGAAGGCTGTTGGAAATCCTTAAGCCAGTGGTTCTCAACCCTCCTAATGCCTAACTAATATAGTTCCTGTGGGTCTCAACCCATAGGCTGAGAACCACTGCCTTAAGCCAAAATCACAAGAGGAGTTTCCCAGGAAGGAGCCTTTGCCTTAGTATCTGTGCTGCATTGTCATTGGCTTGAGCAGCCTCAGGGTGCAAATGTGACCAAAGATTTCAGAGTGCGGCAAGAGTCTAGGGCCATTGATCAGTTTTCTTCCCTATATTGGCAAACATAATTAAAGAAATAACTTTGCAATTATTGGGACCTTTCACTAGTTTCAAAGCTTAAAAGATTGTGAAAGAGATAATTTTATGAGGAGTAGTTTTGGAGATAGCCATTGGTATACTTCCCTACTCCCCTTCAAATCTAGTGAAAAGGTTTTCCATGGCAGTAATCAGAGAACTTGACATGTGTCCCCTGGAATTTGAGAGATACAGTAGTATTCTGACCCACATGTGGGAAATCCAAGTGTAAAAGAGATGGAGCAATGAGAAATTTTGGCAGAGGACTGAAGGAGAGTTGCTATATTGAAACCAGGCACAGTGGCATACACCTGTAATCCTAGCACTCTGGGAAGTTGAGGCGGGTAGATCACTTGAGCTCAAGAATTTGAGACCAGCCTGAGTAAAAGTGAGACCTCATTTCTAAAAAATAACGGCGTTGTGGTGGGCACCTACAGTCCCAACTACTTGGGAGCCTGAGGCAGGAGGATCACTTGAGTCCAAGAGTTTGAGGTTGCTGTGAGCTATAATGCCACAGAACTCTACTGAGGATGATAAAGTGAGACTCTGTCTCAAAAAAGAGAGAGCGAGCTGCTGTATTGGGATTAGCCATCACTGCTGTAGGTCAAGGCAAATGATACCTGAATGTTTCTCATGCATCAGATGTGGGCCACATGAGAGAGAAAGAGAGTTGGCCTGGGACCTTTTTGAATCTGGTAAAGATGACTGGATGGAAAAGAGATAGGACTCCAACAGAGAGAATCTGTATAGTGAGGATTATTAGAAAATCTAGAGCTGCAGATAGAGCAGTAACTGGAGGAATAGAATTCACTGACCATCTAGGATGACCAAGTAGTCCCAGTTTGCCTGAGAATGTCTGCTTTAGTACCAAAAAGTCCCAAGGACCAGGAACCCCTCAGGTCTGGATAATTCAGGATGGTTGGTTCAGAAGAGTTGCAGTTGGAGTCACCCTAGCAGGGAACCTCCAACAACCCAAAAATTAACCACGAGAGTAAGAGTCAAGTTTTAAGGTTCAAGTAGGTTTAGACTGTGTAAAGCCAACTTAAGACCGTGCCAGTGTTAAAGTAGATTTCATCAGAGGATGACTTCTAAATGATGCTGAAGCATTATCTTTTTCACACTGCTCTTTTGGAGTATGTATTAGTTGGTTTGGGCTGCAGAACTACCATAGACTGAGTGGCTTACACAACAGAAATTTATTGGTTCTCACCAATTCACTTTTGGTGAGGGGTACTCTTGCAGATGGCGGCCTTCTTGTTATGTCCTCACGTGGCCTTTACTTGCTATGTGCTTGAGGGTGTAGGGGTGGGGGTTGGTGGGTGAAAGAACTTTCTGATGTGTCTTCTTAGAGCAGTGGTTCTCAACCTTCTTAATGCCATGACTCTTTAATACAGTTCTTGTGGGTTGCTACCCACAGGTTGAGAACTGCTGTCTTAGAGGAATTCTAATCCTAATGGATCAAGGGGCCCACCCATATCACCTCATTTAATCTTAATTACTTTCTTAGAGGCCCCATCTCCATATACAGCCACTGGTTTAGAGTTTAACATAAGACTTTGGAGGGTACACAAATATTCAGTCCATAATAGAGTGTTACTCTGAAACACAGACATACTTTTTTTGGAGTGGGGGAGTTATGGGAATATCAGTTCTATTTTATGCCATGCAGCATTAGAGGGGAGATGTGGTATGATGATTTTGTAGTCCTTTATCTCTCTCTCCTTTTTTTTTTTTTTTTTTGTTTAAGCCAGGATCCTTCTCTGTCACCAGGCTGGACTGCAATGGCCTCATCCTAGCTCCCTGCAGCCTCAAACTCCTGGGCTAAAGCAATCTCAGACTCCCAAGTAGCTTGAGTACCACATGCACCACTATGCCTGACTAATTTTAATTTTTTATTTTTTGTAAAGATAGGATCTTGCTATGTTGTTCAGGCTGGTCTCGACCTCTTAGGCTCATTCGAACTCCCAGCCTCCCAAGTGGTGGGTTCGAACCTGGCTTGGGCCTGCTGAACAATAATGACAACAACAACAAAAAGTAGCTGGGCATTGTGGTGGGCACCTGTAGTCCCAGTTACTTGGGAGGCTGAGGCAAGAGAATCGCTTAAGCCCAAGAATTTGAGGCTGCTGTGAGCTGTGACACTGCAGCACTCTACCCAGAGCAACATAGTGAGACTCTTCTCCCCCCCCAAAAAAATTTAACCTTTTTTTATTTCTCGTTCTTGCTTTATGCACCAATGAGGACATCAAATACAATGTTGAATAGAAATGATCTTTTTTTTTTTTATTGAATGGTAACTATGTACATTAATGCACTTCTGAATAGAAATGATCTTAATGTCACTGTTGTCCTGTTTCTGATCTCGAGTGTTCAGTTCAGCATTTAATGTTCTGTTGTTAAGTATGGTATTTACAGTAATTTTCTTTTGCATGTATCTTTTATCAGGTTAAGGAATTTTCTTTCTTAGAGATTTTAATACATTTTTAGTTATTTTACTGGTGTTTCATGCCTAACGATGGTATATTCTTTTTTACTGATATAACAAACTACCACAAATTTACTGAATTAAATCACCACAAATTTATTATTTCATAGTTCTGGAAGACATCTTACCTGGATAAAATCAAGGTGCTAATAGGGCTGTGTTCCCCCTGGAAGCTCTAGGAGAGATTCTGTTTCCTTATCATTTCCAGCCTCCAGATACACCTGGCAATTCTTTGGGCCTTGGTCCCTTCACAAGCCACCACAGCATCTTCAAATCTCTCTTCTACACTGGCACCCCTGCCTTCTTGTTATAAGGACTTTTGTGATTCAATTGTTCTACCCACATAATACAGCATAATTTCCCCATCTCAAAATGGAAACTAACTTAATCACAACTACAGAGTTCTTTTGCCATGTAATTTAACACATTCACCTATTGCAGGGATCATGACATGGTTGCTGTGAGCTGTGATGCTGTGGCATTCTACATAACCTAAGTGGTAATATTGATTATTTTCCCCCATTTTGGTCACTGAATTAATATATAAATTGAGGGAACCCTGAAATATAGATTCAGCTTCGATATACCATTTTTCTTATTTTGCATTCAATTTTTAAGATAGTATATTATAGTATAAATCGCACGTTTTTACCAATCAGTATCTGTCGTGTTCTTCTAAGAATTATGCCTCCATCAATCTGTAACACTGTAGTTGCTGCTTATGATTGTAGCTGGGCAAATCTGAAAGTTTGGGATTTTTCAAACTGGGCCTGGAAAAGATAGGTTAGTCTTTCCCACCACGTAGAGGTATGAGGGTAAAAGAGATGAGATGAAAGGCTTAGAAACTATCCACAGTGACAGTTTCTACTATTTGGACAAAGCCCTTTTTTGCAGTGAGCTAGAGCAAAGCTGACATGTAAAGATAAATCGAGATAGGAAACTGAGGGAAGAGAGCTGAGGATTTTTATATCACTCGTTCTGAGAGTTGGTGGGACTTGGTATCATTATTTTCCTCCTGTAGTTGTGTGTTCAACCCTTTCTTTCATTATAAAGGCTATCATACATTGCTGTGTTTCCAATAAATTTATCATCTCATCCTAGTTTGCTTGTTTTTGCAATCCTAAGAAGGTCTCAATGCATACACAATTGTTGCAAAAATATACAAAAAATTATCAAGCAAAAAGTGGAGGGTTCCTTTCCTGCTTCCATCTTAATATTTGCATCACAGTATTGACTTAATGACTCATAACAGTTTGCTTCATATCTTTTCATATTTTGACTGGATGGGGTGGCTCACAGCTGTGGTCCCAGCTCTCTGGAGGTTGAGGAAGGAAGATCCTTTGAGCCCAGGAGTTTCAAGGTTGCAGTAAGGTATCATCAGAGCATTGTACTCCAGCCTGGGCAGCAAAAATCTTTCCATATTTTTCTACACATACTCCACTTGTGAAATAATAGCACCTTATAAACTACTTTTGTCACAGTGTCATTCAGTAATAAATGTATATTGTGGAATTCATTTTATGTTAAGATGTGCTTTTTCTTTTTCATAGGCACGTTTTATGGTTGTGCACCTATTTATTTAACTAATTTCCTATTATAAATATTCAAAAGATATTCTTTTTTTTTTTTCTTTAGAGTCTCACTCTGTCGCCCTCAGTAGAGTGCCATGGTGTTCCTCACAGCAACCTCCAGTTCTTAGGCTTGGTGATTCTCTTCCCTCAGCCTCCCACATAGCTGGGACTACAGGCACCTGCCACAATGCCCAGCTTTTTTTTTTGTTGTTGCAGTTTGGCTGGGGCTGGGTTTGAACCCACCACCCTTGGTATATGGGACCAGCGCCCTGAGCCACAGGTGCTGCCCCGCAAAAGATATTCTTGATGTAATGGTACTACAAAACAAGGTCGTACATAATGGTGTTACAAATGTAATGGTACTACATAAAATTATTGTATTCATTTATTAATTTAACAAAAATTATTGTGCCTATACTAATGTCGCAGGCAATTTTCTGGGCAAGGTGATTTTACAAGCATCTATTTTTGAAGAGTGGCAGAAATAAGAAAGCATGTAAGTCTAAAGAATTTCACCCAGTGATAAGCTCTGTGAAGACAATAAAACAGAGCAATTTGTTAAAGAG
>CAUYQV010178146.1:0-18836 GCA_963574575.1 Galagoides demidoff
GCCTGTGGTCCCAGCTACTTGAGAGGCTGAGGCAGGAGACTTGCTTGAGCCCAGGAGTTGGAGGTTGCTATGAGCTGTGATGCCATGGCACTCTACCCAGGGGGATAGCTTGAGGCTCCGTCTCAAAAAAAAAAAAAAGAAGTCACCCTTAATTCTTTTAATAGTCTGGACCCTAGGCTAGGATGGAGCTTGGGTGTAGAAAGAGCCATTTTCATCCATATGATCCAACCCAATTAAACCTGAGACTACCTAGAGATTTGAGGCCACAGATCTAGCTAGAATGCAGTGTGCATTTGTCCAGTGTCTCCTTAGGAACCTAGTACAGGAGCAAGTAGCATGATGAAATCTGAAGATTCCACAAAGTTTTGGGATCCCAGGCTGCGGGTGGTGGAGCACACCTGCAGGGCTCTGAGAGGTTGAGGAGGGTGGATTGCTTGAACTCTGGAGTTTGAGAACAGCCTGAGTAAGAGTGAGAACCCATCTCTACTAAAAGTACAAAAATGAGCCAGGCATTGTGGCGAGTGTCTGTAGTTCCAGCTACTTGTGAGGCTGAGGCAAGAAGATCAATTGAGCCCAAGAGTCTGAGGTTGCTGTCAACTATGATAATGCTAGGGTACTCTACCCAGGGCAACAGAGTGAGACTATCTAAAAAAAAAAAATTGGGATCCCAGCCATCTCTCGGAAGATGAGTGAGTGCTTTGACTAACATATGTGCCCTATGATGTGTTCAATTATGTAGGGATGAAATCTGTTTCATGCAAAGTATCTTATTATAAATATCTCAAAAGATAGATTCTTTGTGAAAATGAAATAGTATTATTCTACCAAATAAGTATTGTTAGTAAGATTCATTTTTCTCCTTGCAAGAGAAAATTTGAGGGCCATGCTATTTCTGTTACAAAGTCTGAGTTTTGCAATAGCTATATGATTACAAGTTGGATAGGTATTCCTACTATAGGTTACCTTATTTTTTTATTCTCCTAGAGGACCTAGCTCTTCTTATAAGCCTCCTCTTTGTGTCTGTAAATTCTCTACCAGTCAATGTGTGGGTATCATGAAGAATTAATTTATAATTAGTGCCAGCTTATCAATAAAATCATTTTCATGGGTGACTCTAAATGAGCCTACATCATTGTAAAAGAGCACATTTGGAATAAATTTTAACTACATTTCTTTTATGCTGAAATGAAAGGTTATTTCCTCAGGTCTTTACTCACACTGAACTATTAAACATGTATTCTAATAAGCTACATTCAACTTTTTTTAATACACCATCTTTATTGGTTTCTTTCTACCCTCCATTTCATTTACTGATCTGCATTTCTGTTTATGCCAGCATCCTCTAATAATGCCATGACTTGCTCAGCAAAATCCTACCACTTCTGGCGACTGACCAAGCTTACACAATGTGCTTTCACATAAAAGCTTCCTCATTGCAGACTGCTATGTGAACTATTTTGGTAGGGATTTTATAATGCTGCTTTGTAATTAAATGAATGAAAATTAAGGATCCAATTTCAAATTGGCTTGTACAAAGTCATTATCTATCATTCTGACCAGAAAAGCAGTAAGCTCTATATCATTTGAATAATATGCTAGTGGGAAAGGCATGTCACTTATCCTCAGTCTTAATATCTTATTCATATTTGAACATAGTTTAATTATAGTTAATAAATTGTAGGGATATGTAAAAAGCACAAGTGACTTATGAAGATTCATTTCTTAAACTAAGATAACATCTACCAGCTTCTACGTAATTTACTAAATAATAATACTACTGTAATTTAACCTAAAGCATTTGGAATGAACTCATCATCATGTACTTTGAGGGAAAACATTTCCAAAGGTTTAAATGTTTAGAGACAAATCTAGAGTTTTTTAAATTGTGAAAATCCAAGTGTGCTTATGTTTTATCATTCTTTTTAATAGAAATACTGAAAAGCAACTGATCTCTCATAAATATAAGTGAGTCATTTTTCTCAAACAGACAACTACTGTGATGTGAACAGAGACCCAAAACGCATGCTTCCTGATAATTCCCATGAAATATTATAGTCCTTTCTTTTGTATAGTGTTTGCTAAACGTGAATTAAAAGTAGCTGAATAACAATCACAGAGTTAGACAAATTTTCCAAATGTTGATTTTCCATGAATACATGCAATGAATATTACATACCGCTTGTTTTTCACTGCCAAAATAAGTAAGACTTGCATTAGCACCTAGTCATAAATCCAGAAATATATCTTTTTGCCATCAGTACCTATGTGCATGTGTGTACTTGCACACAAAGAGAGACAATGTTTCTATTTTTTTGTTAAGAGTCATTGAAATTTGTTCATAGACATTGTCATACATAGGCCAGGCATTGGCAAGAGCTGGAGGGGAACAAACAGGAAGCAGGTGGCCACTGGACTAACACCTGAGAGAGAACTTCTTTTTTTTGAAACAGAGTCTCACTTTGTTGCCCTTTGATAGAGTTCTGTGGCCTCACAGCTCACAGCAACCTCCAACTCTTGGGCTTAGGCGATTCTTTTACCTCAGCCTCCTGAGTAGCTGGGACTACAGGTACCTGCCACAATGCCTGGCTATTTTTTTGTTACAGTTTGGCTGGGGGCCAAGTTTGAACCCTCCACCCTCG
The DNA here is from genome assembly GCA_963574575.1 of Galagoides demidoff. Taxonomy (NCBI): domain Eukaryota; kingdom Metazoa; phylum Chordata; class Mammalia; order Primates; family Galagidae; genus Galagoides; species Galagoides demidoff. Next base: position 2,640 of record CAUYQV010178146.1, read on the forward strand.
GTATATGGAGCTGCCCAAGAGAGAACTTCTTGACAACCAAAAGGGATTCACCGGTGATCAGTCACTGGTATCAGAATTCACAGAGATTTTCTTCATGGCTTCTTTTTCTTTCTTTCTTTCTTTTTTTTTTTTTTTGTTACCACCTTTGCTAGTATGGGTTTGCTGTTACTGATTAGGTATGTATTCTGGTTTCCTAGCCTCTAGCCCACTGTTTCAGCTGAACCAAACCGGGTGGTTTCCTTATGGCCCCACCTTATATATGATGCATATTCTTACTCCAAATTAGTGAAAGTCTTTGCTTGTGCTAATCCTCATCCTGGAATGACCCCAATTAGCTCTAAGTTATTCAACTCCTATTCAGTCCTCAAGGACTCCTTCAATTTCCACCACCTGCATTAAATCTTCTTTTTTTTTTTTTTTTCAGTTTTTGGCCGGGGCTGGGTTTGAACCTGCCACCTCCAGCATATGGGGCCTGCACCCTACTCCTTTGAGCCACAGGCACTGCCCTGCATTAAATCTTCTTTAGTTGCTCCAACTCACTGACCTTTCCTCTCCATCCCAAATTCCTTCTACACATGCAGTTAGTATCTCAACCATTAATTACTCCTTTCAGCAAAGATCTATTTAGGTTTTTCTATATGCCAGACACTATCTTACAGTAGTAGTAAGTCTGTGCATTAAAAATTATAATCTAGTGGGGGTGACAAATGACAACATGATGGAATAAGAGTAATAACTTAGGGGAGATTAAGGGATAATTTAGGGGAGAAACAAAAGAGTTAAATGATGTATCATGAGGTTTAAGTTGGACAGAGAAGAAAGTGAAGATAAAAGAATGATGGTAGACATAAAAACAGAGGGAGGTCAAGAGAGTAGAGGACCTACAAGGTCATAGATCAAAGAAAGTAATAGAAGTATCAGAGTGAGGGAATTGGAAAGATAAAAGGGTATAGTCAGAGAGTGTGATGCCTCAATTTAAGATTTCCAAAGTGGAACAATTCTGGATGATGATAAGCTCCCAGATGTGGCCATGGGAGTAAGTGGCTAAAGATGAACATTAAATTCTGCTTAATTTACTATATGTTAATCTACTTTTATAATAAACATTAGTGAAGGATGTGGCAGGCAGAATTCTAAGATGACCCCAAGGACCCTTACCCTTTTGCAATAGCCTCCCCCTGCTTGTTGAAGAAGCCTATGGATGTTGAAGAAGCCTATGGATGTGTGAGACATCCCTCCTGTGATTATGTCCCATTTTATGGCAAAAGTGATTTTGTTGTAATTGACTAATCATGTGAACCCTTAAAAAGAGCCAGGTTCTTCCTAGAGAGAAAAATTTGAAGCATGATAGAGATTCAATGCAAAAGAAATTCTCTGTTTTCTGATTTAAAGATGGAAGGGGCCACACAATAAAGAATAGAAGCTCTAGGAGATTAGGGCATCCCCTAAGTCATAGCAGGCAAGGAAATGGGGGTTTCAGTCCTACAGTCACAAGAAACTGGATTATACCCCAACCACGTGAGCTTGGAAGAGGATCCTGAGTTCCAGATGAGAACACAGACCAACAGATGCTTTGATTTGGGGAGACCCTGTGCAGAGAACTCAGCCTTGTTGTAACCAGACTTATAGAACTGTTAGCTGATCAATGAGTGTTGTTTAAGCCCATATATTTGTTATGCAGAATTAGAAAACAAATATAGGATGTCCATAAAGTTTATTGCAATTTAAAATAGATAACTATATCATATGTACATTGCCATTTTCTGTACTCAGAATAATTTTTTAAAAAATATTGAGAGCTAGAAAATATAGCTATTTTATAGGTATGTAAATAGAATCTATAGATTTTATAGATGACTATTTTAAATTGCATAAAATCTTTATGTCTACCCTGAATAAGGTACACTTTACATGCAATAGAATGCACCCATTTTAAGTGCAAAGCTTGATGAGCTGTGATAAATGCATACAGCACCACAATTAAGATATAGAACATTTATATCACATCCAAAATTCCCTCATGTTCCTTTATTATCAATCCACCCCCAGCAGCAGGCAACCACTTGTCTGATTTCTGTTGCTTAATGTGTTAAATCTTGACTCTGTCTTGCCATGTCTCTATCTTTGTCTATTTTGTTTATTTATTTATTTGTTTAGTTAGTTATTTTAGAGACAGGGTCTTGCTATATTGCCCAGACTGGTCTTGAACACCTGGCCTCAAGCAATCCTCCTATCTCGGCCTCCTGAGGTGCTAGGACTACAGGCATAAGCCACCACTTCAGCTTGTCTATCTTGTTTTATGATGGCAATTATTATTCTTATATTTTATAGCTCTCAATGTTTTTACAAAAATTATTGAGTACAGAAAATGGCAATGTACATATGATATTAATACATAGTCTCTCTAAATACTTTTTAGTTTGTAAGTTCAAAATATATTTGCTACACCCTAGCTCTTTGTCTGGGTCTGTTAAGGCACTGGGGATATACCAACAAATGAAATTGTCAGAGGTGGTGGAGGAAAAGAAGAGCAGAGAGAGGGAAGGAGGGAGGCGGGGTGGGAGAAGGAAGAGCAGAGAGAGGGAAGGAAGGAAGGGGGTGGGGGTCTCGGTGTGTGACACATCTTTTGGGGGCAAGACACAATTATAAGAGGGACTTTACCTAACAAATGTAATCAGTGTAACCTGGTTTCCTGTACCCTCAATGAATCTCCAACAATAAAAAATAAGTAAATGAATAAATAAATGAAATTGTTAAAATTTATTCCTTATGGCGCATATACTCCAAAGATTTTAGGAGGTTGATTTTTTTTTTTGATTGTGTGGTTAGCTCCCTGCCTGTGGGTCCTCTAAATTTTACTGTTGGGACCATATAACCCCTATTTATATTAGCCTCACCTTAGATATTCACATGAAATTGTCTAGCTCAAGGCTCAGGTTCTCAGAATTAAGTATCAAGTTTGTTTTGCTGCATAGTTCCATGAATTTTTATATGAGATTAATTAAGTCTCTATCATTGATCTGAGCCCAGCATTCAATTATTCTGGGTCTAAGATCCAGCTTTTTCCTTTGCATACCGTGGTTTTTCACTCTGGCTGAAAATTAGAGTCACTTGGGACTTTAAAAAGTACTGGTGCCTAGCTGGGCGTGGTGGCTCACACCTGTAATCCTAGCATTCTGGGAGGCCGAGGTGGTTGGATTGCCTGAGCTCACAGGTTCCAGAGTAGCCTGAGCAACCACAAGATCTCTGTCTCTAAAAAATCCTGGCATTGTTACGGGTGCCTGTAGTCCCAGATACTTGGGAAATTGAGACGAGAGAATCGCTTGAGTCCAAGAGTTGGAAGTTGCTGTGAGCTATGAGGCCAGGGCACTCTACCGAGGGTGACAAAGTGAAAGTCTGTCTCCAAAAAAAAAAAAAAAAAGTACTAGTGCCTATTTCCACCACAGTTGGCTTGGGCCTGGGCATTAATACTTGTTCAAAGCTCTGATGTCTCTAAAAATTCCAGTGTGCACCCAGGATGTGAACCACACCACTGTTCCTTTCATGGAATAATGTTTTGCTCTTTGACCTTGTATCTGTGGCTGGGTTCCTATTTCTCTTGCCCAATTTCCCTGATGTCTACTACTGTAACAGATATAACTAGCTATCCACCAAATATTAATAATCCCTTCCTCACTGTAGGAAGTGTATGACCAACCAGGGTGTACCCAATCTCTTTTTTGTATGTAGGTGTGAGCAAAAGTGAAGTATGTTATTAGTCTATGCTAATGTGGTTAAACAGGAGGTAGTATCCTCCTATGCTATCTTTTCCCTTCTGTAGTGCCCAATGAAACCATGTGTTGAAAACAGCTTATAAGATGGACAGAACTTGGGTCCCTGAATCACCAAATGGAGTATCTCCCACCAAATACTGCATTAGACTGTTGTGTATCCTACTAGTGCCTACTCAATGTCTATTTCCCCTTCATCCTTAAAAACAGAATTTCTATTTATTCGGGGATGGCAGTGTCTCAAGATGAAAAATCATATGTCATGGTCTTTATTATAGACAGGAATGCTAAAAGCAGACATGTAGGCAGAAGTAGTCAGGACTTCCTGGAAGTCGCTTATAAAGGGTTTAATTTGTCCTTCCCTATTTCGTCTTTTCTTCCTCTATGAAAGCAGATGTAACAGTTGGAGTTTCAGTGACCATTATGTAACCTTCAGGATGAGGGTCACACACCCTAGGGGTGACAAATGAGGACCATAAGGGAGACAGGTTCTATGATGACCTGACAGTTGCCATACCAGTCCTGGCATAAAACCTGCTAGATTTTTAATTATTGAAAGAAAAAAAATTTCATGTAAGCCAGTATGTTTCAGGTCTCTAATACTAAGAGCAAAATGTAACTCTTAACTTATATTTTCCTAAACTCATACTTCTACCTTCAGAGATCTTATTATCACCGACTGACTCTTCCTGGCACTACCTATCTATCTGAACTACTTTCTGTGGCTTGCTATTTAGATCTTTGTTATTTCCTTATGAATTAGTCTTGTCTCCTGTTTCTTGGTCATCTCCAGCTTGTTCTGTCTTGCCTTCAACAGAAACCTGTCACATTTAATCTAGGTTAGATTCCTAAAATGACTTTAAAGCAGACTCTAAAATGCTTCCCAACTAATGTAAATGCAGCAACTGACTCTCTCAGCATATTTTCTATGTCCACTTTTCTCAAAACCAAATTTAGATGGCCTTGCCAACTCCGTTTTCAGGTAAAAGTGAAAGAACTACTTACTAGTTTATAGATTAGATGATGGACACCTCCTTGTGAAATCCATCATTCAAGGAATGGAGGAGATTGGATAGTGTGAGCTATGATTTATAGGTGGAAAGGAACCACTTATCATCTCTAGGAAGATCTGTTATACCTACTGGCTTTACTCATGCTGTGTAGTATATTGTTTTCTAGGTAGGGTAAATCTCACATCCCTATTACAGTTATTTCCTTTGTGTATCCATGAGAGTGGGAAAAACAGTAAAAGATGCTCACAAGATAAGTCATGGGCCAGTAACTTTTGTTCTCCATCTGGGAGGTTGAGAGTGAAAATGTGAACTTGTAGTGCACAGCATGGTCTGGTTGTTTGAAGAACTGTCCCTTGATGAAAACAGTAATGAAAGAAGAAGCAATGCCAGCATCAGGAAAGTCACACCTGTGGGTGGCTCTGTGGCTTCTAATTTGCCCATTATCACCTTGAGAAAACCAACTCAAGATGGTTAACTTTGTGTATTAATTAATTCATATCAGAAAATATGGCACATGCACCAAAAAGTCATATCTAAAATATTAAATATGTTTTTCTAACGTAGACATACTTCATCTGGAGTCCTAAAGTTCCTCTGTGTAGAAGAGGTTGCATTTTTGGTCTAACTTTGTAAACTCTAGTTCTTAAGATTGAATTGTTTAAAATGAGCTTGTCTATACAATAGGGCTCACGTGTTTAAAATTCAATTAATAATTAAATATTTTCACTTGACTGCTCTTTTTATCTCTTTATCAGTACTCTTTTATGCTAGTTGTCCCAAAGTTTTAAGTTACTTCAAACACTGATATAAAAATAGAATAATTTCTTTAGAGACAATTTGTAATCATTTGTGCTTATAAGATAAAGTAATATCATGGACAAATGAGAAGCACAAAGCCTTTTTCTGCCCTCAAATTATTCTAATCATTACCTTTATCCTTTTAATCATGACATTGTTTTGTTATTTGAAAACTGACAATAAATTAGCCAGGTGCTGTGGCTCATGCCTGTAATCCCAGCACTCTGGGAGGCTGAGGTGGTGGATTGCTTGAGCTCAGGAGTTTGAGACCAGTTTGAGTAAGAGTGAGACCCCCATCTCTACTAAAAATAGAAACACTAGCCAGGCACTTGTGGCAGGTGCCTATAGTCCCAGCTGCTCAGGAGGCTGAGGCAAGAGGATCTCTAGATCCCAAAACTTTGAGGTTGCTGTGAGGTATGACTGCCAGGGCACTCAACCCCAGGGCAACTGAGTGAGACTCTGTCTCAAAAAAAAAAAAAAACAAACCAAAAAACCCTGCCAATTAACAGACAAATTGACTAAATATTATGTTATTTAATCTGCACACCATTTTCTAACCATTTCTCAGAGATTTGGGAGGCAATACACCCTTCATGTGTTCAGATGCTCTGAATCTCCTACATCTCTTCTGCACAATTTTGCTCTGCATGGAAATAAATTTGAAGTTGAAGCAAAGTTGAAAATGTTTATAGTCAGCTTTAAGGTTGACACTATCCATACATGCAGTAGGAATTTTAGGATTTAAAGCACTAATACCTTTGGACTTAGACAAAGGCTTCTTAAATTCTGAGGAGTTTCATCTGGTGGTATCATAATCTACCACCAAGTTTGTTGATCCTTTTTTGAGACATAGGGAAAAGAAAGAGAATAGTGAATTGGTGGGTTTAGGATTGAGAGGAGTAACCAGGCTCTGCCACTGACTCTTACAGAAAGTGGTTTTTGATACCAATGCCCATGTCCAAAGAATCAGGGATGACTCAGACTTGCTCATCAGGGCAACAGTGGAGTCACAATACTTCATTTCTAGAAACTTATCCTATGAAAACAAACAAAGATGTGACCCAAAAGATAACTGCAGATAACTGTATTTTATATATATATATATTTTTTTTTTTTTTTTTAGCTGGGGCTGGGTTTGACCCGCCCACCTCTGGCATATGGGGCCAGTGCCCTACTCCTTTGAGCCACAGGTGCCTCCTTTGTTTTATATATTCTTTTCAATATCATTAATAAAAGAGAAAAAAGCTAAATATTCAACAACAATAAGGAAATAGTCATACAGTTATGGTGTATTCCTCTATATAAGGGAATATATATGCAACCTTAAAATAGTGTTTTAGAAGAACATTTGTTAACAAAGGTAAAGTTAATTTTTAAAAGAAGATTAAAGAAAAGTATGATATATAAAGAAATAGCAGTTCCCCCCAATTCTCTACCTTCATTGTCCTGCATTATTACCACTAAAGGACTTATAACCATGTATTTACTTGTTTATTTTTTATTGTCTGTATCTCTCTCCCCTCAGTAGAATATAAAGTCCATGAGTGTAGAAACTTTGTTTTGTTCACTATTTTATCCCGCATTCCTAGCACAATGCCAGGTAGAGAGTGGATACTTAATAAATATCTGTTGAATAAATGGCTGAATAACTACAATAGGTGTTGTAGACCAGCACAAAGTATAGACACACAGAAGAATGGCTTAAACATAGTTGGAGTGATGATTAGGGACGTCTTCCTGGAAGATGTGATCCCTGAATCTATAGTAAAGCATGGGCAAGAGAAAGACTTTTGGTGGTGTCCTATTATATATAGACTAATGGTATAGAACCATAATAGGACCATGTTCCTAACTTTAAATACCACTTGTGACCTAGATCCTTGTTGCTGGGATCCATTCATTAGTCTTCTTAAGAGTTGTCTGCCTGTGGATACTGCACTGCAGTGGATTATCTGGGTCTTCTGGAGATCAAGTCCACAGCTGGGTTCTTTTCCCATTCTGTCCTTCACTAGCTTTCTGTGCCCATCAGCTTGATGTTGAAGTCCTAACTTGGTTCTTTTCTAAGCCTGTCCCTCTTATGTTTCCCTTTTTTAGTTTCTTTCATGCTCCAAAATTCTTGTAACAATTTTTTTCTTTTTTTTGCAGTTTTTGGCTGGGACTGGGTTTGAACCCGCCACCTCTGGCATATGGGGCTGGCACCCTACCCCTTTGAGCCACAGGCGCCACCCCTTGTAACTGTTTTGTTATATAGAAAGCTCAGAATCTGTATACATTATATGTTGAAATATCCCACTTCGACACATGGCAAAAACTAGATAGAATCATTTTCTAATAAAGTTACTTTTCTTTCCTGTATTGGGCACGAATAATAATATTAACAACAGTAAGGATGACAACAACAACATTAGTCCATATATTTGCATATTGTTCCACGTATTTTCCACGCCCTTGTGTATATTATCTCATTTGAACCTCACAAAAACTCCATGAGGTAGGCAAAGTGATAATTATTACCATTTTACTGATGAAAAAAGCAGCTTAGAATATAGATTGTGACTTTCCCAATTTCAGAAAATATCTTAACCTTCACGTCAGACACAATAGAAATTAGGAGAAAAAATTGTTAAGTGGCAAATTGCTTCTAAACGAAAAAAATTGCACACAGGGTGATAATATTCTACAAAGGGGAAAAAGAGAGGGCACACATAACTTGTGCCAAAACATAGAAAGTGATTTTTTTTTTACTCATTGTTGCCTGCTATGATAAATAAAATTGTATAATTTCATTTAGTTAAAAATTATGGAAAGAAAAAGAATTGAGTTCATGTAGTTTCAAGTAAACTTGAATCAGAGAAAATGTTGTAATAAATGAAACTGATCCAATTAAAGGATTATTTTTAAATATGACAAAAATATTTGAGTACTGATACAATAAACACAGAATATAAGAGAAAAACTTTAAGAAATGAAAATAAAATTCCATTTCCACAATGCCATTAGAGTTCATGTTAGGCAACAAAGAAAACAAAATGAAAGCATTTAATTTTGTTTATCAGATTAAGATAAAATAAGGTATAAAATGATAGAATAGACTTTTTAGTTAAAAACATATAACGCTTTACCTGCAGTTTCAAACATTTTATCTCAAAAATTAATCTCTGCCTATAAAGTAATCAATATATGGCCCATTTTCATCAAATAACACAATTTATAAATGTTGTTTAATCCTGAACACTTTATTATTCAATATAAGTCACAAAATGCAGCACTTGGAATGTGAGCTAAAATTCATTTATATTCTAAGTATCACATTGCCAATATTAAAATTGCAAGATCAAGTTAAAATTTTGTTATCAGTATTAAAATTAGTCATAGCCCATTTAATTATTTAAAAGAATTATAATATCATCAAGGGTAATTAGATAGGTAGGAAAATCAATTATATAGGATACTTGTAAAGTTCTAAAATAAAAAGAGCAGTTGGTAGATATCCAGAATAAATGCACCTGGTACTTAGCCAAGGCAAAAGCATCAAGGTATTTCCTGCCAAGATTTATGTAAAATAAAATTACATGTCCTCTGGTTGTACTGTGGTAATATTGATATAACAAAGAGAGTTTGCTTTTTTGGAGTAAGGGACAAAAATTTTTAAAAGAATGTAGCTTTTTATGTGGGTGCGCCTTATGAAGTATAATACAAAAACAATCACTAAAGGGTACAAACATACAGTAAGACAAAAGGAATAAACTCAATGTTTGATAGCAGAATAGGGTGACTATACTTAACAAAAATGTGTTGTACTTGGGTAATGAACACCCTGTATACCCCGACTCGTTCACTATCCTTTATATGCATGTAACAAAGATCCACATGCACTCCATAATTTGTATAAATAAAAAAAAAAAAAGAAAAAGAAAACAAAACCAAGAAAATTACCGGATGGAAAAGCTAGTGGTGCGGTGCCTGTGGCCCAGTGGGTAGGGCGCCCGCCCCATATACCGAGGGTGGCAAGTTCAAACCCAGCCCCAGCCAAACTGCAACTAAAAAATAGCCGGGCATTGTGGCGGGCGCCTATAGTCCCAGTTACTGGGAGGCTGAGGCAAGAGAATCACCTAAGCCCAGGAGTTAGAGGTTGCTATGAGCTGTGTGATGCTACGGCCCTCTACTGAGGGTGATAAAGTGAGACTCTGTCTCCACACAAAAAAAAAAAAAAAAAGAAAAAGAAAAAAGAAAAGCTGATGGAAGATATTCTTCAGCTGAATAGCCACTATTTCCATATCCTACACCCAGCAAAGAGAAAAGTCCTCTATCATATTAATATACTTTGCATTTGAGCTAAAATATTATAATAAAGATATAATAATTATATATTAACAGGATTGTAGAACCTCTGACTCAAATGGAACCCTGTATATCATGTGATCTAATCCTTTTGTATACTGGGATAGAGCAAGAGCCATTGCATCAATTTACCTTTATTCCTAAAATCAAACAAAGTAAACTCTTCTGATTTTGATCTGGATGATCTGGTGGGAAACAGAATACAGGTTCAATTAAACCCTTTCAATTTCAGGCAATGAAATTCTTTGCCAGCTATAAAAATGCAATTACTTTAATCATTTTAAAGATCAATATTTGGATCAATTTGCTTGTATCCCAATCTATTATGAAGATGCCTGAAATGATTGGAACGACTGCACTTTGATTCATTTTAGTGGAAACACATATTCATGGCTGAGACTTAGTCCTGTCTTATCTCTTGAAGTTTCTTGATATTCCTCTGAAATTCACCTATCCCCAAATCCATGATCAAGTTTTCATGTTTTTATAGGACCTTGAATTTCTCTGGAATCACATTTCCATTTTTTAGATATATTCTCATAAACTGCCTTTTCAAAATTCACTAAAATTTTATTCTACACTGAAAGCCATCTCTCCTCTCTCTCCCTACCCCAACACATAAAAAGCGCTCAAGAGTAGAAAATAAGTCAGTTAAGACACAGATGCTTGGTAGATAACTAGATGCCCTCACAACTTAAGTGACTCATTCTGCCACATGGCAAAGCTGCATGTTAGCAGCATATTAAGGTTATTCAAGGATAGTCAAAACATCCTAAAATGTTAATTCAGTAAATGTCAAGTGTTTTCTCTTACATGCAGTCATAAGAAAACAGTCCAAAGGATAGGCTATGCCCAGAGGCCCTAAAGATAATCACTGAGAAATTGCTATGATGGGTTAAATTGTGTCTCCCAATAATTCATGTGTTGAAGCTTTAACCCACAGTACCTCACAATGTGATCTTATTTGGAAATTGGGTAATTGCAGTTGGAATTAGTTAAGATGAGGTCATTGGGCTGGGCCGTAATCCAACATCACTGGTGTAGTTATAAAAAGGAGAAATTTGGACATTGGGCCCAGGAAACAGACATGTACAGAGGGAAGATAATGTGAAGAGATGGGAGAGAAGGGAGAAGATGGTCATCTACAAGTGAAGGAGAGAAGCACAGGACAGATCCTCCCTCATAACCTTCAGGAGGAGATGACCTCGCTGACACCTTCATTTCAGATTTCTAGCTTCCAGAACTGTGAGACAATATATTTCTGTTGTTTAAGCCACTGAGTTTGTGGTACTTTGTTATAGTATCCAGGCCAAATGAATATTGTTGCATATCTGAAGGTTCAGACAAAAATATTTTAAAAGGTACTTTAATCAAAGTTCATAGAATAAGGTCTACAGATGTGGCTCCTGACAAGGCATTTATGTGTATGGAGGCCTTTAATGTATGTGACAGTTTTGTTGTTGTTGTTGCTTTTTAATTAACTAAAAGAGAGATCCCTAAACTGGGAAATTCAGTTAAATGGAACCTCAATTTCTTAACTAATCTGATTTTATGGTCCTATATATATATATTTTTAGCTATGTGAGTATTGTTATTATTACTATCATTTTCCAAAAAAGTCAGATACCCAGTTTTAGGCATCTTTTTTTTTTTCATTAAATCATAGCTGTGTACATTAATATAGTCATGGAGTACAGTGTGCTGATTTTATGTACAATTCGAAATATTTTCACCAAACTGGTTAACATAACCTTCATGACATTTTCTTAGTTATTGTGTGAAGACATTTATATTCTACATTTAGAAAGATTCACATGTACCCTTGTAAGATGAACCATAGGTGTGGTCCCACCAATCACCCCGCCTCCACCCATCCTCCCCCCACCCCTCCCCTCCCAGACCCAATATATATATATTTGATAGCCACCTAAAACCCATACACTAGGGATTAAGTGGTAAACAAAAATCTTTGTAAAGCTTACAGTCATTCATATGGAATAAAGTGTGTGTGAGTGTGTGTTTATTTTTAAATTGAACAGACCAAGGCATGGAAAGGATTGGGAAGGAATATGACACAAATACATGTATTATCTTATTTAAGTTTCATGACAGTTTTATGAGATACTAATTATTATCTCAATTTTAGAGATGAAGAGAAAATAAGAAACTGAGAAATGGTAAGTGGAACTAAGATTCAAATCCAGCCCTGTCTAACTCCAAAACTTCTGGGTTTTTTTCCCCACTAATCTCTTTTTTGAAAGAAAAGAAGGCGAAAAAGAGAATATATGCAGCCACATAATTCAAACAGTGCTACATTTATGTATTTGAGATTGAGCTATCGATGCATGTGGGAAACAAAGCTTTACAACTGAGAACTGTATTCAACCCAAAGATATCAGTTGATATTGGAACACCCTGTTATTGTTTTCTGAGGCAGACTCTCACTCTGTTACCCAGGCTCGAATGAATGGCAGCAGCCTAGTTCACAGCAACCTCACACTCCTGGCTTCAAGAGATTCTCCAGGGTCAGCCTCCCAAGTAGCTGGGACCACAGGTGCCTGCCACAATGCCCAGGTAATTTTTCTATTTTTAGTAGAGAAGAGGGATCTTGCTCTTGCTTAGGCTGGTCTGCAACTTCTGAGCCCTAGGCATCCTCCCGCCTTAGCCTCCCAGAGTGCTAGGATTACAAGTGCGAGTCAGGCTACACTGTTGTTTTTATTTTTATTTAATTTTTATTTCTTTATTATATCAAAACTGTGTAAATTAATGCATTTATGGGGTACAGTGTGCTGATTTGATATACAATGTGGAATGCTTACATCTAACTGATTAACATAACCATCTCCTTGCTTACTTATTTGTTGTGGAAAAAACATTCATATTCTATTCTTAATAGCATAGAAATGTATCATTGCATTATGCACATTAGATTAGATCCCCAGAACCCTCCCTCCTCCCGCCCCCCCTTCTTCTCCCCTCTCTTTCCTCCTTCCTCCTTCTTTCTGGACTATAGTTAGGTTTTACCATTCCTATGAATGTGTAGATGACTATATACTGATTTCATAGTAGTTATTGAATACATTGGATACTTTTTCTCCCATTCTTGAGATACTTTACTAATTTACCATCTAAAACTATTCTTGCTTTTTAGTACCACATTTTTATCAATGACACATACTATGCTCTCATTTATCCAGACTTTTATGTAAATTATATAGTGATTACTAAGGTATTGATTGTGTCCATCTCTTCCCTTTCAAGTGAGAATAAAAGACACTTTCCAAGATTAGTGTTGGTGAATTAACAGGATAGACTCAGAAATCCGATTTGTTCATGCCTACAGATTGGTTCTGTGGACCAGAGATGAACTCATACAGACTAAATTCACAAGAAACAATTTAGATTGCCAAAAAATTGATTGATGACGAAAAATACAACTGTCATAGGAGATAGATTACTCCCATTGATGTGACCAAAGTGTTCTCTCCCCAAAGGAAGTCCTACCAAACAGGAGGGGGACTTAAGGAGCAAGCAAGAAGAGTCAGTGAGATGAAAGTAATGTGTAATGTTAGCTACCTCTGAAGGACTTCTATGTCCATTTCTGGAATGGGTATATGCCTGTTAAAGAGACAAACGTGCCCTATGGCCTTGACATTCTCTCCCCTGGACAGTGCTAAAGTATCCTACCAAAGCCTTTGCCATTCTCCTCTTCTGAACATTCCTGTCTGACTAAGCCCACATTCTCAGGGACTCAGTCTTCCTTTAGCTATGTTAATATATTCTATTAGTTTTGCTCTAGCCTGGAAGCAATTTTCTTTCTTTAAGGTGTTTGTCTATCTATGGCCTGGTCCATTAGGTCTTGATTTTATAGTTTAACTCTTACAGAGTAAAATAATTTCCAGATTATTAGAAGGTATCTTAATATTGTCTATACACACTTCATTCCTTTCTTCCTTGTACCTTGTACAGTATGCAAAACCTTACCTCTTTATTTTCAGACAGAAGTTCTCTCTTTTGTAGAACTGTGTTTTTGTAAAAACTTCTTAAAAAAATAGGGGTGGCGCCTGTGGCTCAGAGGGTTAGGGTGCTGGCCCCATATACCAGGGGTGGCAGGTTCAAACCCAGCCCCTGGCCAAAAAAAAAAAAAAAAAAAAAGAACTTCTTGGCTATTTTTAAAGTATACTATATCACTTTAATAAACATTTAAAAGACCTTTAATGCTAGAAGCTTTACCATACTTTTCTTCCTCTTATTTTTTGTTTTTTGGTCACTCCGTTGCCCTGGGTAGAGTGCCATGGTATAGTCGTAGCTCACAACAACCTCAAACTCTTGGGCTCCAGAGATCCTTTTGCCTCAGCCTCCCTAGTAGCTGGGACTACAGGTACTTGCCACAATGCCTGGCTAGTTTTTCTACTTTTAGTAGAAATGGGCTATTGCTCTTGCTCAAGCTGGTCTTGAACTTCTGAGCTCAAGGAATCCACCTGCCTTGGCCTTCCAGACTGCTAGGATTATAGGCATGAGCCACTGTGCCTGGCCTACCATATATATCTTTTTCTTTTTTTTCTGTTATGACCATATTTTTCTAATGAGCATTCTTATTTATGTGAGAAAGTATAACAAAGACTTTCATGTGGGAACTGATTTCATGTTTAGAGTAATATATGTGAGTAAGAAGTGAAAATAAATATTAGTTATGAGATGTTTAAATTTTTCATCTTTTTGTCATATGTATATAAGTAATATATTTCAATAACTATGTATTCCTATATTTAAATCCAATATTGCAAGTAATACTTCTTTGCTTTGTGAAATAGATGGATTTCTGCAAAGCTCAAGATGCGATGTGGTACAAAGAGCTCTACACATGGAGTCAGCAGTCCTGTGTTCTTAACTTTCTTCCTGGGTTGGTTTGTTGTGTGGTCTCTGGCAAACATTTGAACACTTAGTGCCCTGGCCCTTAAACCTATAAAATGAGTGTCATGCTGGGGTGTGGGAGACCAGAGGGCAAAGGTCTCTAGGTTTGGATGGTATCAGGAGTCTAACTGGGTTAAGAGACCAAGGTGTTAGGATTACCAGGGAGTTCTTACAATGGGGATAACACTTGACCTTTCCAACTCAAAGGGCATTTATGAGAAGGATCACATGAAATTCGGTAAGAGGAAATACTTTGAAAAAAATGTGTTGAAATTTTTTAGAAAGGAAGGGATAAGACAATGACTTTCCTTTTGATATTGTACATGTTTTATGTCAAAAATACTAAACCTACTGGAAACTGTAGCCTTATCTGGAATTTCATTTTTCCTTTGAAAATATTTTCAGATTTTTTTTATATAGTCATTTCTATAAGCTATTACTTCTACACAGATAACCCTTAAATCTATCTCCACCATAACTTTTATCTTCAGGCACAGAATTGCATTCCCAACTTCCAGCTGGATATCTCCACTTGGATGCTTATATACTGTCACACATTCAGCATTATTAAAGAAGTCATCATCTTCTGCATCAAACTTTCAGCTATAAACAATTTCCCCAGAGTTGGCCTAGACTTTTTTCCCCTGTACCCAAATAATCTGTCAGGTTCTACAGAGTCTTATACTATTATCTTATCTCTTGCTTCTTTAGTCCCATCCCCTTATTTCCATTCCTATTGCTACCTTCTTATTTCAGTCCTTCGTTACATGTTGTCTGAATTATAGTAAGATTCCTCTTTGTTCACCCTCTTTCACCTGTCTCTAATCCATCTTCTACAACCCTGGATAGCAATCTAAAACACGTCTGATCACTCCTCCAGTTAATCTGCTTCAGTGTGTTCCTATCACCTTGTAGACAGAACAGAGTATAAGGAATGTTTTCATCATCTGGCTCCAACCAGTATTACATTTCACCACTTTGTTGCAAATATGCTTCAGCCATATTAAACTTCCTGTAGTTTCACTAACCTGCCACACTGTCTCTTGGTTTACACGTTATTCCCTCTTATTGGAATACCTTTGCTGCCTTCTTACTCATTTTCTCTGCCTTACTGACTCCTATCTGGACTTTAAGACTCAATTTAGGCTCGGTGCCTGTGGCTCAATCGGCTAAGGCGCCAGCCACGTACACCTAAGGTGGTGGGTTCGAATCCCCAGCCTGGGCCGGCCAAACAACAATGATGGCTGCAACCAAAAAATGGCCGGGCATTGTGGCGGGCACCTGTGGTCCCAGCTACTTGGGAGGCGGAGGCAGGAGACTCGCTTGAGCCCAGGAGTTGGAGGTTGCTATGAGCTGTGATG
>CAUYQV010178147.1:0-45400 GCA_963574575.1 Galagoides demidoff
TAAACATACTAATAATTGTTTAACTGATTGCTATTTTAGCTCCACTGCCTTATCAAAATAAAAAGGGATGCTTTGTTTATTTCTGGTATTTCCTTCATATTGCCTACATGGACATTGTACCTGATTCTTAGGCATCTTTGCTTGTTGGTTTCAATGGAACATTCAAAAGTACACCATGGAATACTATGCAGCCCTAAAGAAAAATGGAGACTTTACCTCGTTCATGTTTACATGGATGGAACTGGAAAATGTGCTTCTTAGCAAAGTATCACAGGAATGGAAGAAAAAGTATCCAATGTACACAGCCCTTTTATGAAACTAATTTACAGCTCTCAAATGAAAGATACAACTTAATTCTAGCCCAAGAATATGGGGAGGGGGTGGGGAAGGGGAGGGGAGAAGGGCGGCTGGGCAGTGGGAGGGTGACCGGAAAGATCACCTATATATCTGTCTAACAAGGGTACAAGTGAACTTTTCTAGAACTAGAATATAAATGTTTTGACACAATGATTAAGCAAATGACATGAAATCTATGTTAACCAGCTTGATGAAAGTATTTCAAATTGTATATGAAAACACTACACTGTCCCCCATGTTTGCATTAATGTATGTAGCTATCATTTAATAAAAAAAAAAAAGATTAAAACCCAAAGGGCTGACCGCAATGAGCACATACTTTCCAATAATAACAACAAACATTGATCAAATTTTGTACTATATATCAAGCACTATGTTAAGCTTTTGGATGTAGCATTAAAATTATTACAATAATTGAGTTATAGATCCACTATACAGGGAAGAAGATGGAGGTTCAGGGAATAAGTGTAACTTGCTTTAGATCATATAGTAAGCAAGTAGTTGGGTCAGAATTTCAAGCCAGATCTATTTGACTTCAAAGCCTAATCCTTCATCATGTTGCCTCTTTCAGACATTTGGGAAAATGACAGAGACAGTATGAATGAGGCCTTCAAAGGGAAGGCTTCTCTTAATAGCTTTAGGTATATTTTGCAGATATTACATGCTCAATTAATGGTACTATACTCCTAGGATATAAGAACCAACACAAGGAATAAGATTAGGTGGACATGGTGTCAGAACTAAGCAGTCCTCTACCCCTATCCCACTTTCTAGAAGCATTTTGATACTAGGATGTTGGTAAGACTTGGAAATTGAAGAAGCACTCCATAGGGTCAAACTGAGCTGGATCTTCTTAGAGGACTGAAGATCAGTCTCTTCTCTGGATAGGTTTGCATCACTGTGCTTCCAGGATTGCCAGCCTGGAGTGACTTGTTATAAATAAGGCCATGTTTTGAAAAGTTTCTGCTACTTCTACACAACTGATTATTTTCCGTATATAAAGTAATATATATCCCCCAACTTATGTGGGTTTAGTCCAAATTATACAGATGCTAGTGACAGCCTACCTCCAACCTAAGGCACAGAGAGCTGAGGCTTTGCTTCTGGCTTAGGAATTTCTATCTTTCTGATAAATTGACCCCTTTAACTAAGGTGACCAGACGTCTCACTTTTGGTGGGATAGTTCTGATTTTTAACAATTTGTCCTGCATCCCACCACGTTTTTAAAAAGTCCCAATTTTTGGAAAGAATGCACAACAAGTTAGGGAACAGCGGGACAATGGGAAGGGAATATATGGTTTTTGGCTACTGAAAAGGTTAATGTAACTCCATTTGGGAATGAAGAGGTTAATGTAACTTCATTTGGAATGAAAAGTCTAATGTAAACTCCCTACTCTCCTCCTGTGCGAGGTCACCTCGGTGGAATCAGTTTCAGAAGGAGACAGGCTCACTCCCTCACTTCTAGGCAAGGACAATTAGCTCAGAAGGAGCCAAACTGTCTGTAACAAACAAGTAGCCCCCCCTCTCTAGAGGGTCCCTAACCATAAACATCTCCGCCAATAGCAGCCCAGCCCAACAAAACACCTGATGAAATTCCTCTGAGCTTTAAAAACCTCAGCTCACTTCACTAGGGGGTTGCCTTTCCTCTAGCCATGCTGAAGGGAAGAGTGGCCCAGGCATATGCTTGCAAATTAAAGCACTTTTTGTCTTTACATGTGTGTGGTGGTCTTTCAGCAGCAATTCTGGTCCCAGCACTGCCATGTGGCTATTTCACCAGGATATGAGTTTTATATTATTTTTGTTAATTCTATAATGTTAAATTTTAATAATAACAAATAATTGTTGAGACCTGATTATCAAGAACTGCTTATCAAAGTTCACATTGTTGATCAGTTGTTAGAATTCAACCACCATTGTTTGGACTTAATGAACAATAGCATTTTTGGCTTTGGCAACCAAGAAAACATTTTGTAACTGTCTCTCAGACGATACACATCTTACTGTGTGCTAGTGCTAGTTAAACAAGTGATGTCAACAAATCAGCTATTCAGATAATTTAGGTAAGTAATTTATTTATTTATTTCATGAATTTAGCAGACAGTAGTCATATTATTTATATTTTATATTGGCAGCAAAAAGTCTAGTGCTGGCCTTGAAAGTGATACTTAGGACTTATGAGGTATCATTATTAAAAAAATATATTGATAAAGAAAAGGCGAAACCTTGGGCATCAGCAAAAATCACAATAGAGAACAAATGGTTAGTAATATTTCCTCATTTTGAAACAAACCATATTCCGTATAATAATGCACTAAAAATTGTGGGATATGCGCTGTCCTTACCAGGAACTAATGCTATGACTGAATGGGTTTTTTCTACGGTAAATAAAATGTGGACATCAGAAAATTGACAATTAAGTGTTGAGACTTTGAAAGCCATTTTATGTGTGAAATATAATTTAACAAATTCTTGTGAAAAATTTCATGACCTTTTAAACAATGACAGCAATCTACTAAAAAAAATTCACTCAAATGCGAAATATGCCAAAGAATAAAATAATACTATACATAATTTTTTTTTTTGGCCAGGGCTGGGTTTGAACCCTCCACCTTCGACATATGGGGTTGGTGCCTTACTCCTTTGAGCCACAGGCACCACCCTATACATAATTTTTTTAATGTATTATATTTGTAAATTATACTTATGTTGAAATTTTAAAAATATGTATTACAATACTATTTTTGCAGTCTATGAAAATTTTTGTAGCTTCATATAGACCAAAATTTTAATTAAGAACCTCCCCCCGGTCAATGGTGTCCCGCTTCACCAACGTTAAAATCTGGTCACCTTACCTTTAACATTATTCAAAAACTTTTGCATTTCAGTATGATTTTCTATAAAATTATAAGTGATGAGTTCATGATCTTATCTATTAGCTTGGGGACCTTGAATTTTCACTTATATGCCCCAGTAGCTTAGCATCATGCCCAGCCCTAAATCATGTTCAGAAAGTATTAAGTGAGTAAATACAATCAACCTTTTAGAGTAGTTCCATGTCTATTGTCAAGTAGACAGGGCAGGCAAAACAATCTCCGAGCTTGAAAAAAACTACAAAAGTCAGCTTACCTAATCCCTAACCTGATTGTTTCTAAACATCTGTCCCCAATCAGTCTTTCAAGTCCTGAGTCCGTGCTTCCAGTTATAGGAGCTCATGAATAGACAGCGAACTTAAAAAGATCTTTCTTGGCTGAGTGAACTCTGTCTTTCCATGACTTCCACCTATGGATATTAGCTATGTTCCTTGGGAACAAACAGACTCTGTCTTCTCTGTCTGCCTTGTCACAGGCCTAAGCTCCTATTCATTTAGTAATTCCACATGGAGCCTGAGCTCTTGCCTCTTCTTTATTGCACTGACTTCTTTTATATGTCCACTCTAGTTTTTCCATGTAATTTTGAAGAATAGATAGACCTGGAGTGCCTGCTCGGGGGGAAGGCACAAAATAGAATAGATTGTCACTTTCTCTCTACTGAAAAATATCTATCAATATAGCAAAGAGAAAATTGTTTATTTGTTTGTTTTTTTCAGAAGCCACTTCACCTTCTTGACTAGGCATCTTCAAACTATGACCTATGGCCCACTGCCTATTTTAGTAAGTGAGAATTACGTTGAAACATATCCACACTTATTTGTTTACATATTATCTATGGCTGCTTTCATACTACAGGGGCAGAACTGAGTAGTTCCTACAGAGACTATATGACTCCCAATAACTGGTACCTTAGACAAGTTTACAAAACCATATTATTGATTTATTCTAGGCTTATTGGTAAAGACACTGATACTTATAGTAAGCTTGTGGATAAAATCAAAACCAAAATTAAAAACTGAAATTCAGAGAGATGTGATTACTTGCCTAAATTCACAGTTTGAGTATGGCTAGAAATAGATTTTGAACCCATGTCTGTCTGGTTCACAGTCAGTTGTTCACCACATGATCTACTCAGTGTTCCTCACAGTCATTTAAAGCTGGGACATGCTGTGGTGCTGTGGCTCCATAGATGCTCGCTGCTTTAATTGGGTTTGTACTATCAGCTAATGCTTCCCCAGTTCAACTGTACCTGGCTCAGGAGAGCTGAGCTTAGTTTCTTCCTCCATCTCTCTCTGGTCATCTTTTCCAAGGTTCCAGTGTTCTCAATCTTCTTGGCTAGTGATCAGGATAGACCTTATAGATAATCATCTATTTAGGAGCCTTTGTTTATAGGAGTAGAGAAATCAGACTGGTTAAATCTCAGAGAACATTAGCTTAAGGAGAGAGCTAAGCCCAGTCTGTGCCATTTTTTTTTTGTGCCATGTTTTAGGAGGAGAAAGTGATGATTGACCATACCTCATGTCTCAAATGTCTCATGTCCTTAATTCTAGCAATCTTTCTAAGGCAAAAATTGGAGAGAGAGAGAAAGAATAGACTTATATGACAAACTTTCTTTGAATCATTGATTTACTTATTAATTAATTCTATATTTGTAGCCAATTACTAATTTAGAGCTGATCACAGCTGCCAAGACATTCTTGCTATTCTCCGAGAGGACCTGGCTGGGTCTCAGACTAAGGCCCATCTATGGCCTGCCTTACTGCACAGCACATAGGCAAAAAGAATGGTGGGGGTGAAATCAGCCAATGTGGGCTTCTATGAAGCTTTCCCTAATCCCTGAGTCTCTCTCTCTAACCCAACATTCATGCTCAAAAGACTCTATCAATTAAAATAAATAATGAACAGGAGCATGGAATTATAGATACACATCTACCATGTGAACATTAGTACAAAGTATAAGAGGCTTTTAGAAGCCATCTTATTCAACCACATAATTTCACAAATTGGGAAACTGATGGCCAGTGTAGGGAAATGATCCATCTAAGGTTACACTTTGGATGAATACATATGCACATGATTATTATATCATTTGTCTAAATTATCATTTTAGACTGATGGAGAAACTGATACATAATTACCAGGAAAGTAAATGTTCATGGTTCAGTTATGTATCCTCACACCTAGCACAGTGACTTGCACAGAGCAAGCATTAAGTGTTCATTGAAATAATGAGGTATAAAATCTTAAGAAAAGATGTTTCATACTATCTTGTGTGCTGATTTCCCATTTTATAGGTGAGCAAACCAAGGCCTAAATAGGAACATGGTATGCCCTATATCTAGTGAAAATTAGAGCTGAGATTAGAACCAAGTCATCCTAGAGTTGACTAATGTGCTCTAGATCCCACAGTTAATAGATAACATGGCAAAGTGAGTCCATTTTTTTCCCTGAAGAAATTTCATCCCTTTGTTATTACCTTTCTTTCTTCTTTCTTTCTTTTTCTCATTTCTTTCTTTCTTTCTTTTCTTTTCTTTTCTTTCCTTTTTTTTTTTTTTTTTTTTTTGCTAGAGACAGAGTATCAGTTTAAGTTTATCACCCTTGGTAGAGTGCCATGGTGTCACACTATTCACAGCAAACTCCTACACCTGGGCTCAGGCTGTTCTCTTGCCTCAGCCTCCTGAGCAGCTAGGTCTACAGGCCACCACAATTCCTTCTCTCATTTCTTCCTCTCCTACTTCCTTCATTCTTTTCTTCTTTTCTTCCTTGTGCACTTCTTGAGCACCTACCCTGCATGCAGAAATGAAGTAAGGCATAAGGACCAGTTTCTACAGATAAGGGTCTATCATCCTTTGGGATGAACAGACATGTAAGCAGGCATTTACAAAATTCACTCTTTGTCAACATCTGAAGGTAGAAGTGCTTAAATCAGAATGGAAAAGCAGTGGAAGATTTCTTAAAAGGACTGACATTTGAAATGACTCTGGTGAGACACCTGGAATTTGCCATAAGTCTAAGGTAGGAAATGACACTTTAGGTAGGAAGCATAACATGTGCAAAGGGTGTTATGTTTGAAGAAGACTGAATCTAGAAGTACAGCTGGCTCATAGGATACCCCGGGCAATGATGAAATAAACTTTCAAGGAACTGAAAATTGAGAGAGCCAGATTTTATGGGCCTTTAATAACATATTAAGAAGCATAGGATTTATCCTGAAGGTCAGCTTAAAGTGTTTTTACATTGAGGATTGACATAGTCAGTTTTGTAGTGTTAACTAATAATTATGAAGAAATACTGGCATCTTTTACCTGTATACCAAGATACACTTGACACTACCTTTCTGCAATTTGCCATAGTACTAGCTCCTCAGGGCCTATGAGCTTAACAGGCATTAAGTCTCATAATACCTCCATTTTCAGACTTCACTAACCACCCCAAACTCATCTCCTGTATGTGCTCTTCTTCTGGTTATTCATTTCTCTCTTCTCAGACTCAAAGGTCTTGTGCAGTGGAACATAGTGCATGGAATATGCATTAAAAAGAAATGGAGAGTCAGTTTCTAATGCTATATCAGTCATGACAGCTGTGTCTGTGAAGTTTTTCTTTTTTTTAAGTTAAAAATTTTTAATTACTTTTGATTTTAAATAAGTGAGATATTTCTAAGATATTTATAATAAATAGTGTGGAAACAATGACTACTTTTAAGTGGAGTATTTGGTTTAACTCTGAAAATAAAAATATATTAAAAATAAACATAAGGAATAACTTTGAAGTTGGTGAAGTCAAGGGTGATGGAAAAGAATAGACAAGAGTTTTTTCTCAAAGAAGACAAACTGTGTCTAACCAAGTAACAACATGATCAGAGAAGAAGGTTTTGACAACTTTTTTTTTTTTTAAGACAGAGTCTCACTATGTCACCCTGGGTAGAGTGCTGTTGCATCACAGCTCACAGCAATCTCAAACTCTTGGGCTTAAGCAATTCTATTGCCTCAGCCTCCCAAGTAGCTGAGACTACAGGCACCCACAACAACACTGCACTATTTTTGTTGCAGCTGTCATTGCTGTTTAGCTGGCCCAGACTGGGTTCAAATGCACCACCCTTGGTGTATGCGGCTGGTGCCGTAACCACTGTGCTATGGGTGCCAAGCCAGTTTTGGCAACTCTTTCCCAGCAAGATTTACATAACCTGTTAGAACAATGTCTGTTATTCATTTCCTATGCTTTCACTATGGTTATTCCATTTCTATTTCACCACTGTATTCAGGATGTGTGCAAGAGATGTATAACTTATCATTTAGTTTATAGATCACTAGGTCAAGGAGAATCATATCAAGAGTTGATGAAAATGACTACAAGTTACCCAGAGATCCTGGAATTTGAGATGGATAGAGTAATTGGATGAACCTTTGGGTTCTCTCTCTCTTTCTCTCTCTCTCTGGGTTGTCTCTCTTAAGGAAAATATTAATATGTTCAATGTGACTGAAAAAGTATATAGGATTGGTTAGGAGAAGGAGAAGCAGACTGGCAGAATTTCCTGGTTGTTCAACAAGCTTCATTTTCCTCCTTCTACCTTTAAGAAAAGAAATCTTAAATTTTCTGTGGGCACATGTCCACACACTGACAGAATACATTTTCTAGTTTTTCTGTGAAATTATTATCTCTGTTTTGCAGAAGAGGACAAGTGATTTAAAAAAATGTAATCTAAGTGTTAAGTGACTAAGCTTGAATACAAGTGAAGATTTAGTTGATTGATTCCCTTATCCTCACTAGTTTTTATTCACAAGTGACATCTAATTTGGGGGATTTTGGTGATGTGATAGTTGACGTTAATCAAAGACTAAAGGGGAATTCTCTCATTCACGATATTCTTAATATTCCTTCAAAGTCCAAATCACTTATCCACTTTCTTTCCCCATTATTATTTACACACTCTGGCCCTCAAATCTCATTAAATTGTTCCTGCATACATGGAAACTCTGAGGCCCAGGAAAGGACAATAACTTGCTCAGTCATGAGTCAGTTTCAGTAGAGTCAAGGCTGTAACAGCATCTGACTCTCCAGCCTAGTCCTCTTTACGCTGAACTGAAAAGCCTTCAAACCAGTAAGTTCAGCATTCTCAAAACTTTGTTACATAGATTTGGTAGGTGTCATACATAACAACAATTCTTTGCTCAGGTAGTTTTTGAAATTCTGAGTAAAATAAGTATTTAGCTAGTATTGCAATGATTTTCTTACAAGTTCTGAAATTTTGTCCTAAGAAAATTGTTTAACTTCTCTGTGTTCTATTTCCTTAATTGTAAAATGAGGCTACCTTGTTTAGTTGGTAGGATTATATGAGCTAATATTTACAAATTTATAATTAAATTAAAAATACACATGAATAGAGTGGATAAATAACTTGCAGTATTTTCATACAATGAAATACCACATGGCAGTGAAGATGAGCAAGTTCTGCTATACACACTAACATGGATGAATCTAACAAAATTTTGTGTGAATGATGCTATATTCAAAAAGGACAAACTCTATAACTCATTTGTAAAAGATTCAAAAACAGACATAGACATCTAGAACCAAATAGAAAACTAGGAGATGAAACTAGCATGTTACAGCTACCTAATCTTTGATAAGCCAAACAAGAACATACACTGGGGGAAAGAATCCCTTATCAATAAATGGTGCTGGGAGAACTGGATATACATATGTAGAAGACTGAAATTGGACCCACGCCTTTCTCCACTCACAAAAATTGATTCAAGATAGATAAAAATCCTAAATTTAAGGCATGATGTGGTAAAAATCCTTAACAAAAGCGTGGTAAAAGCACTTAAAGATATTGGCCTGGGGAAAGACTTTATGAAGAAGACTTCTGTGATAATTTCAACAAAAATAAACAAATGGGACTTAATTAAATTGAAAAGCTTCTGTACAGCTATGGAGACAACAACCAAAGCCAGCAGACAACCTATACAATGGGAAAGGATATTTGTATATTTTGAATTTGATAAAAGCTTGATAATTAGGATCTACAGAGAACTCAAATTAATCAAAATAAAAAGATCCAACAATCCCTTATATCACAGTGCAAGAAAGATGAATAGGACCTTCTCTAAAGAAGACAGACAACGGCAAACCATCACATGAAAAAATGCTCATCTTCCCTAATTTTTGGAGGCTCATCTTCCCTAATTATTAGAGAAATGAAAATTAAAATGACCTTAAGATATCATCTAACCCCAGTGAGAATGACCCACACCACACAATCTCAAAACTGCAGATGCTGGCATGGATGTGGAGAGAAGGGAACACTTTTACATTGCTGGTGGGACTGCAAACTAATGCAACATTTTTGGAAGGAAGTATGGAGAATCCTTGTTCCAGAGCACAGAATGAAGAAACTGAAGTAGAAAAAAAAGAAAAAATAATAATCAAACTAGTCCTCCCATTTTATCCTGTAATTCCATTACTGGGCATCTACCCAAAAGAAAACAAACAAACAAACTTTTACCATAAGGACACTTGTACTAGATTGTTTATCATAGCTCAATTTATAGTCTCCAAAATGTGGAAACAGCCTAAATGCCCACCAACCCAGGAAAGGATTAACAAGCTGTGGTATATTTATACCATGGAATACTATTCAGTCATCAAAAAGATAGAAACTTTACATCTTTTATATTAGCCTGGAGGGAAGCAGAACACATTATTCTTAGTAAAGCATCAGAATAATGGTGAAGCAAGAATCCTGTACTCAATTCTGATATGAGGACAATTAATGATCTAATACATGGTGAGGAGTAGGGGAAGGGGAGCGCAGAGAGAGGGTAGGAAGGAAGGGATTGAGGGGTCATGGTGTGTGACATACATTTTGGGGGCAAGACACAATCATAAGAGCGACTTTACCTAACAAATGCAATCAATGTAACCTGATTTTTTGTACCGTCAATGTATCTCCAGTAATATAGTAAAAAAAAAAAAAGGTTCAAAAATCGACAAAACTTATCTATACTTAGAGTTGAGCCAGTGGCATCCTCTTGTCAGGTGTAGAAGTTATGACCAGAGAGTGCTCAAAGAGGCTTCTAAAATGCTGATAATGTTTTTCTTCCTTCATATAGGCACTGATTACAGGAGTTTGTTTATTCCATGAACTTTTTTTTTTTTCAGTGTTTGGCTGGGGCTAGGTTTGAACCCACCACCTCTGGTATACGGGGCCAGCACCCTACTCCTTGAGCCATAGGTGCCACCCCTCCGTGAAATTTTTTAAAGCTGTATGCTCATGACTTGCACACTTTTTTGTATGTATGAAGTCTGACGTTTAAGTTCACAAATTTGCCATTGTGTGTTTAAATTGACAGTACTATACAAACAGCTTGGTATGCCAGTGTCTCACAGTTGTGTTCATGTTGAAATGTGGTGGTGTCTTAGTGAGTATTGTTTGTCCTTGTTGTTGCATGTTTTTGTGTGCTGTTGTGACAATGTCAGAGACTTGAATTAAAATCAATGGATAAACATCACGTTTCTGTTAAACTTGGAAATAGTGGTAGTAAAATCAGGGACGTGTAAGTCCACGTTTATGTGGATAATTCCATAAAGAAAATGGCAGCGAACAAATAGATCAAACATTTTATGAAATGAGAGAAAGTGTTACTCTGGTTGAGAAATCAAGGTGGCCAGCAATGAGCAGAATTGACAAAAAAATTGCAAAAATTGATGATATGTAAAAATCATCATCTAACTGAAATGCATAGAAGACCAAGTAAAAATTGATAGGGAAACAGTTAAGAAATTCTTACCTTAAAATCTTCTTGACCAACAACTCATGGCTCTTGTATTGCAACAATGCATGAGCTCACAAGGCACTAACTATGAGGGACTTTTTAGCCAGTAAATAAATAATTGTTTTGGAGCACCCTCACTGCTTTCATGGTCTGGCCACCAATGACTTTTTTCTTTATTGGAAGATAAAGGAAATGTTGAAAGGAAGATATTTTTATGACACTTAGGATGTCAAGCATAGTGCAATAACAGTTTAGATGGCCATTACAGAAAGAGTTTAAAAATCACTTTTGAAGGGTGGACTAGGTGCTGGCTTTGGTGCATAGTTTCCCAAGGGGAGTATTTGACCATAATAATATTCAGCAATGTGGTATGTAGCACTTTTTCTAGGATTAGATCATTAATTAAATTTTTAGACCTCTATAGGTCATACTTCAACAAAATGTTTATATAAAAAATATACTATGGGCGGTGCCTGTGGCTCAAAGCAGTAGGCCCCGGACCCATATACCGGAGGTGGCGGGTTCAAACCTAGCCACCACCAAAAGCAAAGTACTATTTAGAACCTTTAATATATTAATGTGCACTGAAATTATCTAATGGATAAATATGATGCCCTAAATTTGACACCAAATCACTTTTTTACTGAAACATAATATGTATTTATTTCTACATACTTATAGAGTCATGTAAATACAATACATAAAAACAATGCGTAATGATCAAATCAGGGTAATTGAAATATTGATCACATCGAATATATAGCATTTTTTTGTGTTAGGAGCATTTCAAATTTTCTCCTTTAGTTATATTAAAATATACAATAAAATATTGTTAACTATAGTCACATTACTGTGCTAGCAAACACTAGAACTTACTCTTTATATATAAGTGCAATTTTTTACCAAGTTTTCTTCATCTCCCTCCTTTCTCCTACCCTTCTTAGACACTGGTAACCACCATACTACTTACTGCCTTCATTAAATCAATTATTTTATCTCCACATATAAGTGAGAAGATGTGATATTTTTCTTTCTATGCAAAGCTCGTTTCCCTTAACATGATGTTCTCCAATTCTATCCGTGTTGCTGCAGATGATAGAATTTCATTCTTTTTATGGATGAATAATATTCCATTATTTGTATATTTCACTTTTTTTAGTGTTCATTTATTCATACTTAGGTCAATCAATATTTTAGTTGTTGATAGTATTACAGAAATTTGGGGAGTATTGCTGCAGTAAATATGGTAGTGCAGTGATCACTTTGATATACTGATTTACTTTGTTTTAGATATAACCCAGTAGCAAGATTTCTAGATCATATGGTAGTTCTATTTTTATTTTTTAAGGAATCTCCATACTGCCTATGCTGATTTTTGAAACACATCTCACTGTACACTGATGGGTATACTAATTTGAATTCCCACCACCAGTGTATAAGTGTTGCCCTTTCTCCAGCATCTACTTTTTTTTTTTTTGATAAATCCACATAATCATTTTTGAGGGTTACTAGGTACCTAAAGTGGGACAAAAGCCAGATATAAAGTTTTCTATCTTAATGCAGTTCACTGTCTAGGATGGGAGGCAGACACTTATTGCCTACTACTTGTTGGGTATGCATACAAGTACTACCAAGCAAACCTTACTTTAGGCATTAATAAAACCAAAGATGTCCGCAAACAAGAAAAAGCTTAATTCTTTAAAAGGATGAAGAGGTTTTCATCTTATAAAGTGTTGAGTATCAGATGTAGGAAAATGGGTTGATCAGTGACCAGAGCCATTGTCATTGCTACAGGGGCTGGTGAGACAGCAGCCTGACCCTGTGCTTTCTGCCAATGGCAGTGGCAAGCAGATTTCACCTAGATTCCATTCCTTTAACCTGCTTTACCCTCTACTGCTTATTTTGGGTACGAATTTGTTCATTCTGTACATAATTTAAAGAGGATTTTTCTGAATCATACTATATATTAGTTACTGAGGAGACACTGGTGATTTAGAAAAACAAAAATTTAACAAAATTCTAGTCACTCACCCCTAGGATCTCACATGATAGAGGATGTCCTTGAATAAAAGAATAGACACCATAAGCCCAGGAATCTAATGACCATAGGAAGTCAGAGTTGGGGACGCTATACCTCAACCCTTGGGAACCAGAGAAGGTTTTCTGCTTTATAGAAGAGGTGGTACCTAATCTGACCACTTCTTATGACCACCACTGCTACCTCCTGGATCCTACACATGCTGCCCGGTCTTCCTGCTTCGACCATTACCCCCAATAAGTTGATTCTCTATGCAGCAGCCAGAGGAATCCTATTACATTGTCAGATTATGTCATTTCTCTTCCTTAAATTCTGAAATGGTTTTCTTTACTTTCTTTCCTTTCTTTTTTTTTTTTTTTTAAGTAGATGGGTCAACATTACTGGCCTGATTTTTTTTAACATTTTTTATATATTTTTAATTTTTATTAAACAATAGTTGTGTACATTAATGTAATCATGAGGTACAATGTGCTGGTTTTATATACAATTTTAAATATTTTCATCAAACTGGTTAATATATCCTTTAAAGCATTTTGTTACTTATTTTGTTTAGACGTTTATATTCTACACCTAGTAAATTTCACATGTATCCTTGTAAGAAGAATAGACCAAGTCCTTGTTCTTTCATACATAGCCCTGTATGATCTGAGCCCCCTGTTCCCTCCTCAACCTTATCTCTTATCACTCTTCCATATTAGTCCTGGCTGTCCTTCAACACACTAGTTGCATTACTACCATAAAACATTTGCACTTGGCTGTTCCATGTACATGGAATGAATGCTCTTTCCTCAGATAATTGTAAGGGTTTGTGGCTCGGCGCCTGTGGCTCAAGCAGCTAAAGCGCTAGCCACGTACACCTAAGGTGGTGGGTTCGAATCCCCAGGCCCGCCAAACAACAATGATGGCTGCAACCAAAAAATGGCCGGGCATTGTGGCGGGCGCCTGTAGTCCCAGCTACTTGGGAGGCTGAGGCAGGAGACTCCCTTGAGCCCGGGAGTTGGAGGTTGCTGTGAGCTGTGATGCCATAGCACTCTACCCAGGGGGATAGCTTGAGGCTCCATCTCAAAAAAAAAAAAAAAAAGAAATTAACTTTTGAATTAGAAATGTTGTCTTGGAGGGCGGTGCCTCTGGCTCAAAGGAGTAGGGCCCCGGCCCCATATACCAGAGGTGGCAGGTTCAAACCTGGCCCCAGCCAACAACTGCAAAAAAAAAAAAAAAAAAAGAAATGTTGTCTTGGGTCATGGGTTATGGCAATTATTATTTATTATGGGTCATAGATTATGGCAATTACTGTTGTTTAAGATAAGTGTTAATTACTGTTGTTCAAAATAAGTAGTAGGGTTCTTGCTTTTAACTTTCATATATATAACTGTAATATGGGAAATGAAAGAACAGTCTAGAAGGGTTACTATGGCTGTTCTCCAGAATCACTGGCCTTCTGCTAGTAAAACTATTGGACCTATCTCAGTCTCTGCACGTTGGCTGACAGTAACCCTCTTCGTAACAAATTGAAAACAGCCTATTGGGCGGTACCTGTGGCTCAAGGACTAGGACGCCGGCCCCATATACCAGGGGTGGCCAGTTCAAGCCCGGCCCCGGCCAAAACTGCCAAAAAAAAAAAAAGAAGAAGAAGAAAACGGCCTATTCACAAATGTGATGTATCAAATACTAACATGTTGCAGACACCATGCTGGAAGCTTGTGGTAAGAGGTAATCTCAGCCCTCAGATTGCCTGGGCTTCTCCCAGAATCCATGGAGCAGAGGCACATGCCAGAAGACTGGCTGAAAATCTGATAATTTTCAGCCATTTGTCCTGTGCATCAGAGCTGTCAGTCCCGGCTGGCCACAGAAACAAGCTGGCTTAGAAATGAGCCCAGATGTCTCCAATCTTTGTAATCTCCCAAATATGCCTTGCAGCTGAGAGCTAAGATTTTTACCCATGACCTCTACCACCCTCCAGTATAGCACTTGCTCTCCAGCCCTCTCCTGACGAGCAGTGCGATGATGCCACAGCTATACTAATCAGTCCTGGACTTAGATCCAGACCCACATGAAAGATGGGGCCCGCCAGCCCAGCTAAGCACCTACTCCCGCAGTGCCACCATTCAAGCCTGGGGATACACTCTCCACGTCTCCCACTTTCTTGCTTCAAAAGGGAAGGCCACTGTGTCTAGATGCTGCGTGGGTCAGTAGATTGTGCTGTCACGGACAGCGGCGGCCAAGTGGAGGGAGGAGCTGAGCAGTGGGAGAGAAGAGGCAAGAGAACGGACACTCTCCTTAGATGTCCAGTTCTTCTCCGATTGCAGAACCCAAGAGACTCTTGCATGACAAAGTGCAGCCTCCCCCTGAGCCTCAGTAATTTAGGAACTCTGTCTGCCGGCTGGATGACTCATCCAGACCTCACGGGCCCAGCCACAGAACACAGTCCACAGAACACAGTCGTCTAGGACACCTCCCCAACCCTCAGGCATATACAAATCACAGCCTCACCAAGGAAGCCAGAGGCCAGAACACATCTTTCTAGAACCCAGATATGGGTCCTGAGCCTGGTGAGAAATGGTGTGGCCATTACTGGAGTTACAATAAGTAAATGGATCAGTTTTGATGTATAAAACAAATGTAAGCCAGTAAAGTATTTTTTTTTAACTTTAAGATTTATCATATTGGCATTCCAAGTGAGAAGTTTACTTTTAATATAAAAGGCTTCTGCAGAGGCAAGTTTGGTAAGCAAAGTTTGAAAATGTTGAGTGTGACAAGTTATAGGCCCTTCTGAATGGCAGTGGCGGCCCAGGGGTCTGGGCAGCTTCCCCTCCACCCTAGTCTGTTCCTAGGTCTGCCCTTGGGCAGCTGCCTGCACTGGTGATGGTGTCTCTGGATGAAGACACCTCCTGGAATGAGCTGTGATGTTTCTTCTGCAGCTCTGCCCGGAAAGCTCCAGGTCAGGAGAGAAGACCACTCACCCCATCTTGGTCTGCAAAGGATACCTCTCTGAGAGGCCTGTGCCCGCAGGCCCAGCTGCCTGGGGCATGTCCCATGGCACCACTGTCAACCCTCTGCAGGTGTTTCTCATCTCCTACCTTAGCTTCCCAGGATCCACCTGGCACCTGGGGCAAATCACTAGTGCCTGTGAGGATAGGTAGGCGGTGGTAGGGAGGGATGGTGGAGATGGCAGCTAAATGCAAGCAGCTGAGAAAGTGGGCACGGCGCTCACCCTGTGAGGACAGCTCCCAGCAGAAGAATAACCACGGCGAGTCCATGAGGCCCTGACCTGCACCAGGCAGGGACACAGAAACCTAGTGGGGATCTCGACCCTCAAGGAGGATCCTGCTCCAAGTTCCCCACGGGCCTGCAGCCTCCTAAGCCTCATTCTCGCAGCTCTCGTTGTCTCTAAGGCCTCTCGAGCAAGCAAGGGAAGTTCTCCTGAGTTTGCTTCTCTCAGGGAACAGGGAAGGAGGCAGGGCATGGAGGAGCATCCAGCCAGGCCATCCCAGAACGCCTGGGCAGCCAGGTTGGTCTGGGCTTGAGCCCTGCTCTGCCACCTGTGAGCACAGGGCCAGCGGTGGGCAAGTGCTTAATGAGCGCCCGCTGTGTGCAGGGCTCTGTGTGGGGTGCACGTGTCACTAGAGCAGCCCAACCCACCCCTTGGGCTCACCTTAGTAAGATGTGCCCATGTTCAAGGTGCTGCCCCTGAGGCTGCTGATACTCCAGAGCGGCCGCAGCAGAAGAGGCCCCTCCCCCCACCAACCAGGAACCCTGGCCACCCAGGGCAGGACTTTGTGATGCGACAAACAGCCCAGCCTGGCCTCTTGTCCCCCAGCCCCCTGCTGCCACATCTGGGGGGGCATCTGGGGAGGGCCAGCTCCGCTATGCCTGCTTCTCCCCGGCCAGCAGGTCACCACTGTCACCTCTGCTGCACCCAGCTGATTCATCATCAGGTAAGAGGAACACACAACAAGAAGG
This sequence comes from Galagoides demidoff, assembly GCA_963574575.1. Lineage (NCBI taxonomy): Eukaryota > Metazoa > Chordata > Mammalia > Primates > Galagidae > Galagoides > Galagoides demidoff. The sequence continues at coordinate 17,001 of CAUYQV010178147.1, forward strand.
GGCAGGGCTTGTTCTGGGACACAGTGGCACCTGGTATGGGGCCTGGCTGGCCAGAGAGGAGGAGGCTCCAGAGAGGTGACCAACAGGCTGGCTGGCCAGGAGGTGAGGAGGGTTGGACTCTGGGAGTCGGGTGACCTGGGTGGGCGTCCACTGCCACTGTGATGTCAGGAGCACCGTGGCCCCCAAACACTAGTCTCCCGGGTGGTATAATGCGCTGACTGGTCACTCCATGGAAGGGATTCTGGGAGGAAAGAGCATATGTAACTGGAGGCCCTGGCACACACCCGCATGTGGAACATGCCCGGAGCATGTCACCCGTTGTCATTAGGCTCAGGAACATGTGACCACTCACTCTCATCTTGGCCAGGCCAGAGCTGTCTGGTCAGCAGCACCCTACCAACTCTCAGGAAGCACCCCTCACCAGCCCCCACCCACCTGTCAGGGCCCAGGCCCTTTGTAGGGGAAGGGATGGCCAGGGACAGGGCCCCTCGTGCCTCTCTGCTTCCTAAATCTGTGGCTCTCACCTGGATAGCTTGGGCCGCAGTCAGCCCAGAGGCCCAGCCTTAGGTTCTGTGCCTCAAAGTCTCTCTGAAAGTGCTTATCCAGGGGACTCTGTGTACCCCACAAGAGTGTGCTTTGTGCCCTGTGAAACTGCAGGCCCTCCCCAGCATTGCGGAGCAGAGACTTGAATGAACTGAGGGTGTAAGTCCTGTGGGCATCTGAGGGAAGAGCCTTGTAGGCCCAAGGAGCAGCAGGTGCAAAGGTCCTGAGGCAGGAGTGTGCAAGGGCAAGGCAGGGACTTGCTTATACTGTGGCTGAGAGGGGCATCACTGGAGGGTGAGGGACACCATCTGGCTGTGTTCTGGTATGGCCATCAGGCTGCCAGGTTGGGGACGCTCTGGTGGCAGGGCACGGCCCAGGACAGCAGGAAGTGGAGTCTGTGCAGTGGGGCTGGGTGAGGTGAACCAAGGAGGAGCCCAGGCTGACTCTGCGGGTTCAGCCTGTGTGACTGAAGCAGAGTGACTCTGGGCCAAGGGGCGGCAGGGAGGCTGAGGAATGGCTTTGCTGCCCAAGCGGAGCAAGAGAGGAGGTGGAGGACAGATCGTGGCTGGGGGCTGGCTCTTCTCCACCCGCTGTCCCTCCCTCCTGCCAGTCAGGACCTGCCCCGAGCCGCCCTCCCAGGCCCAGCCCCACCCAGTCCAGCCACATCTGAGTGGGTAGTGCCTGGGACACAGCCTGCTGCCCACAGATCCCTCCCTGAGGCCCCCAGGCCTTTTCACCGCCTACCCCCCTGCCCCAGCCAGCAGGAATGGGCAGGCCCGCCAGACCCTCTTTCCAGGATGGCCAAGTGAGAGCAGCACAGAGCTCACATTAGGGCCTGGGTGGGATCCAGAGGCCTGGGCCCTCTGCCAGCTGCAAACTCTTTCATACTGGGGTGCGAGCCAAGGAGCGGTGGGAAGACCCAGCGCTCAGGCTCTGTCTCCTGGGCGCCCCTTTTGTCAGTGGTGATGACGACGTCAGTGACATTTCTGCAGAGCTTGCTGCACACCGGGCACATTCTCAGCACCGGTGTCACTCTCAGTCCTGAGCAGTCACTATTCCTTACTTGTCTCCATTATGCCCGTTAGGAAACTGAGGCCCAGAGTGGCCACACTGGCCTTGGGAGGTGGGGACTTACTTTTCACTACAAACCCTTTTCTACTTTTGAATGTCGTATCATTTCCATGAACTACCTGGTAAATTAATATGCAAAATTGAAACACAAATAGTTGCTCATGAAACGTACCGGGCCCCTCCCCCTGCAGCCAGCTCCTCACTCCCTCTGCACACCCTGCTCAGCCTGCAGGAGTTGCTCAGGGGTCTGCGTTCCCAGGCCCCTGCATCGCCCACATTGTCACCCTGACACTTCTCCTTTCGCTCCTACTCCTTAAATGTTCATGAGCGCCTTGAATCACACCTTAGACTGGCTGGTACCCGCATGACCCTGTAAAATCATTTATCAGCCTTAAATGGATTAATCCTGCCCAGCCCACCCTGCCCCTGCAATTTCCACCCTCAGTAAGAACTTCCTGCTCCTCCTCAGGAAGTTAGAAACCAGAGTGGCTTCAAAGATAAGCCCCCAAATGAAAGAGCCCATGGCAGGCGTGACAAATGGCCTTCTGAACCTCAGTTCCCACTGCTCCAAGGAATGCCTATTGTCTGTGGAGTTCTCCAGAGAGGCCTGGGTTAAGCCTCTCAGGACCATGCTTTGAGTCTCCTTGCTGTATCAGTTCCTCTTTGCTCAACATTTTCCAACTTTCGGGGGTTTCTGTTAAGCTGTGGGGCTTCTCAGAACCTAGTCTGGTTGATTAGAGCTAAATCAAGCGGGACCATCACCTCCCACATTCTGTAGACTAGGCCCTTATTAATATGACCCAAGACTGCATGCAATACAGGAAGACCACCATCCTCTTCCCCTCCCACTCTTCCTGGCTCTAGAGCAGCAGTTCTTACCCCTGCCTATATGTTACAATCACCTGGAGTTTAAAGTCCAGTCTCTGCCCCCCACAATATACACGCACCAACTAAATCAACATCTCTAGAGATGGCTCCAGGTGATTACAGTGGGCAACCAGGGCCAAGAGACAGAGGTGCTGGTGACCACCTCCCAGTCATCTGAGCCTCAGCCACCATCCCCAGCTCACTGAGACCCTGGTGTCCAGGCCTTTAAGGATGACAGCTAACATTTATGCAAACTGATAACCCAAGGTGTTCCAGGGAGCACTAGCTCTGCAAGGTGCCTAGTGAAGAACAGGGGAGCTCTGTGGGAGTGGGAAATGCTGCTCTAACCCCAACCTCCTGTGCTAGTTCCCCAGCTGAGTCTGGGTGGAAGCCCCCACCCACCCACTAACAGTGGAAGGCACAAACACTGGCAGCAAGCTTCCTGTAGAAGTTACCAGAAGGGCTGGGACTGGTGTCCAGTCAGTCCACAGACATTGTGAGCATGTCCTGAGCCGGTTGCTGGGACGGCTCAGACGACATGGAATGTCTAAACACATGGCAACCCCCCCGCCAGGAGCCCTTGTGTGGCCCTGGGCTGATCATACCCCCCTCCCGGCCCTTCTCTCTTCTCAAGTGGGTGTAGTCACCTCTCAGCCCAGGGAAGAGCAGAGCCAGGACAGAGACAGGATGGGCACAAACTCAGCAAAAGAGAAGTCACCGCTGCCAGTGTCCTACTTGGTGCCACCAGGCTTTCTGCCCTGCAGTGAACAGCCGGAGAAACCGATTACGTTTCATGAGCAACTATTTGTTTGTGTTTAAATTTTGCATGTTAATTGACCAGGTAGTTCATGAAAATGGTACAACATTCAAAAGTACAAATGGATCCATAGTGAAAAGCAAGTCCCCCGGCTCCAGCTCCACATTTGGGAGATGCCCACTGCCACCTGCTTCTTGTGCGTCCTCCCTCCCTCCTGTGCCCCCTTCTCTTCCTCTCTCCCTTCTCCCCCTGCCCACCCACAGAAGCACTCTGACGTCCCTTCACCACTTAGAACCATAGAGCACCTCTCGTGTCTACGTCAGGAACGGCTGCAGAGTATTCCATTATAAGAATGCTAGAACCTACTTAATGAGTCTCTTCATGATTGGCACTTGGGTTGCACCCCATTTTCCGCCTTTCTAATAAACACTGGCGTGATGAATAGCTTTAGACAGATATTCTTCCCCGGGGTGCACGTCTGTCCGTCAGACAAATACCTAACAAGGCATGGCTGAGTCCAGGGCCAGGTGCATTGTCACGACAGATGCGGCCCTGCTGAGGAACAGGGTCACTTTTGTGGAGCCTCTGCCTGCCCTGCAGGGATTTGCCCCGCTCCTCCAGTGTCTCTCTGGTCTCAGAATCCCGTCTTCCCACAAAATCTTGTGCAGAAGTTCGTTCAGTAAGAAAGATGAAGGTGGGCTGGAGTGAGAGCAGAGGGTAAACCTCTGTGCTCTTGTCTCCCACCCCTGGGATGCCACCTCCCAGAACCCATCAAGGGAACAAGGGACAGTCAGTGACCCAGTAAACCGCAATAGCAGGAAGCCCGTGCTGCTCCAGGGCGGGGAGGGGAGTGTTAGTGGAGCCAGCCTGGGCCACAAAGGAGCCTCAGACGGGGACAAAGTACAAAAGGAGACGTTGCCCTGAGCCAGCCGTGTGCTCCAGTGGCTCTCACCTGCTTGTGAGCGCTAACCGGTAAATTTTCAGGGATTTCGTGAGCCAGTTGTTAAAGACATCTCTTATTAAAAATTAGATTATATAAACTTGAAAAGTTAACAAAGTACATTAAAAAGTAAAGGTAGTACAGACTTAAATCTCACTGCTAGGTTTTAGTCCTAGCTGTGCTCTTGGGGCTGTTGGGGTCTGTGTCTATACAGTGGGGACACAGCACTCAGACCACAGTTCCAACCACTGTGCAGAAATCTTACCCTGGTAACTTGAGTTGACCAGGGTGGGAGTATTTACACTACAGAAACTAGCAAACTACAAAGGAGAACTTTCCACAATGTCCCCCACCCTGAGCTAGCTGCTAGACATTGGCTAGCACACCATCACCCTGACCCCGTCTCCTCCTGTCCCCTGACTTCCCACCACTGTCTGCCAAGGATCAACCCAACCAGAAGCCAGCCAGTTGGGGCTCTGCCTCCCCGGGCTCAGAGCCGGATGGAGAAGGTGGAGAATGGATTGGGAAAAGCCAGTGGTCATCATTAGCCTGCCAGCCCTTACTCTCAGGGAGACGACACCTGTGGTGTCTGTCACCCTCAGTGACGGACAGGTCTCCATACTGAACACTCATCAGTGCTGGCCTAGGTGACCATCGAGGAGGTCCCATCCTCACCCTCTGTTTAACAGGCCAGGACTCCCCTCCCCTGACAAATCTAAAGTGTGTGGCTGTGTTATCACACAGCAGGCATGGAGGACAGGGGCCCAGGGGTCTTCTCTGTGGAGCGAGGTGGCATGCGTGAATCAGGGTCACAGCGACGGAAAGGTCAAAGGATAGTGAAGAGGGCCCCCCAGAGACTCCTAGGAATATAGGCAGCAGGTGGCTCATATGCTTCACAGATCTTCAAGTTCAAATATCCTGAATTTCAACAATAACTTGCCAAGGATAAAAAGAAGAGGCCTGTCTTCTCAGAAACCAGGAATTTACAGACAAAGGCCCATGTGGGCTAAGGAAGGAAAGAGGAAATCAGAAGACAAGTGTGGGCAGGGGAGTGGTCAGTCCAGGCAGAGCAGGCGGCGTGAGGGAGGGAGGGAGGGCCAAGGGACCTGCCTCTCTCTGCAGAGAGAATGTGGTGAATCTCAGAGGCGACATGGAGCAAGAGAAGTCACACACAGGACATCTGGTGTGCTGCCATCCATGTCAGCTTCAGGAACGACCAAAACTCATTTACTAGGAGAAAAGCAGGAGGGGGTCAGAAATCTGAGACGGGCCTGAGGGAGGCTTCTAGGGGGCAGGATGCTACACATCTTGCCCTGGGTGGTGGTCACACCAGTGTGCACTTTTGCAGATCTGTGGAGCTGCCCACCTAAGATGCTTCCCCGTGTGGAAGCCCAACCTCAGCACCTGCCTGAGACTCACTGTCACTTCTCAATCCCACATTTAGTGAGGGTGCCTCCCCCACTGTGGGCCACCTTCCTGCTGGACCCCGGGGACATAGCTGGGGAGGAAACAGTCTCCATCCCTGCCCTGACTCTGCACCAGTAATGTAAAGCTGGATGCTCAGAGAGCTCCAGCCAGGGTGGCTCCAGGAGGCAGGAGGAGACTCAGGGCCTGGGAGAAGTGAGCAGGGGGCAGAGCTCTCGGGTAGGGGGTGATATGCTCCAAGCAGAAAGGACAATTGGTTAAGGAGGTAGAGACCTGTGGGTGCTTCAAGCCAGGAACAGGGTGGGGAGGGTGGGGAGCCCCCGGCAAGGGGCAATCAGGCATCAAGCCCCACTGATCTGGGGAGGGAGGGCGTATCAGGAGCAAGGCATTCAGCCTTCAGGTCTTGAGGCCTGGCACCACCAGGGGAGGATCACAGCACACAGAAAGTCCCCAGACTGGGGCCCAGGAGTCATGGACATCTTGGGTATGGGGTGCTCGTCCAGAGCCGAGGCCTCCTGTGTCTCCAGCTCGGGCCTCAGTGGAACACGATGTGCTTGGTGACTCAGTGCCTGACTGAGGCAGGGATGGACCCCCAGGAGATTATTTGGTCAGGAGGCATTTCAGGCCATGCAGTCCCTACTCCTCTGGCCTCAGAGCTCTGGCAGGGGCTACTCTATAGTGTGGCTCTCAGAAGGCACGGTGCCGGGTTTAAGCTGCTGGGGTTGCTATATTTAAATTCTTTTTTGTTGCTTATTTCCGATTAATATGAGGCTGAGGGTAGGTGCGTACAATTAGGCTACATTGTTTACATTTGTAAGGTAAAGTCTAAGTTGTAGTTGTTTCCCTCGCCCGGGGAGTGTCCAGACACCTGCTCCTTGTTCCCACTAGACCCCCGACCACCCACTTTGGATTTAATTGAGTTTTTCTGTCATGTGAGCCTGTTGTTGTTAATCTATAAGTTTCGAGTATATGCGATGCCCGTTTTTCCATTCTTATGATACTTTACTTAGGAGAGTGTTCTCCAAATCCATCCAGGTTGTAACAAATGATACAAAATCTCTGTCTTCCTCATGGCTGAATAGCATTCCACGCTGTGCATATACCAGTTTATTAATCTATCCGTGGGCTGAAGGGCAGTTGGGTGGTTTCCGCATGTTTGTGATTGTAAATTGGGCTGTTATAAACATCCATGTGCACGTGACCTTATGGTAAAATGACTTTTTTCTTTTGGGTAGACGCATAGTGATGGAATCACAGGAAGAAATGGGAGGTCTACTTTTAGCTCTCAATCGTTGTTGAACCTGGGCCCTGGGCAGCGCCGCGTAGGGTGGGCTAAACCAGAACATCCATAGGGGACTGGAGTTGGGACCCCCAGACACACACATATCACCACACCCCATCCCTGCTGGGGACAGCAAGGTGATCCAGTGTAGAGGACCCCAAGAGCCAGATGACCTCTGAGCAAGATAATTTACAGCTGCGGGGTAGACCCTCGGGCCATTCGGCCACAGGTGTTCCTTGTGGAAGAAGAGCCCGAGCCTTCAGCACGTAGTCGTTTGTTAATCACTCCCCTCACCTGTGTTGTACGGACTCAATAAAAAGCTAGTGTGGAGGTTGCTCGGGGCTCAGTGATGGAGACCAGGGCCATAGGGGCCCGAGGGGTTGCAACAATCCAGGGTGGAGCTAGGACTGTATCAGGGGAAGAACCCGCAGAGGCCCAGAGCCTGCCAGGACACAGCAACCCTTCTCATGGCGTCCCCAGCAGAGACATTCGCATCAGGGGTGTTTGCTGTTCACAGGCACCTTGAGCCCAAAGGTGCCGCAGAGTTGTAGGCAAGGGCTGGACTTTGGGAGCTTGGCCTGTTTCTCCTCAGCCAGACCCACAGTGCTTTCTGCCACCATGGAAGGAGAAGCCACATGTACCAACCTCTTCCAGAAGAAGAAAGAGGGAGCTCGTGGGTGGCTCCCCCTACATGGGACAGGCCACACTAACTCAGGGAGAGAGCCACACACCTGTGACCTTCACCCCAAGCGCAAGCTCCAGCACTGGAGCCAGGGCCATCTGTCCCCCATCCTTCTCTATACACACACACAGCTTCCTCCCTGGGTGTGGGGAAACCCAGACCTTCTCTGGCAAAGCTTATTCCTTTTCTTCCTGGGCATGGGAAGTGGTCATGGCCTTGACGCTTCCTTGGGACCCCTGCCACAGCACCCTACCGCATTTGCCCCATCTTCCCCACAGTCTTTTAAAAAGGGCTTCCCTCTGCTCTTAGGAGAAAAAACAGACTTCTTCCAGAGCCACCAAATCCTTTGTAATCTGGCCCCTGTCAACCTCTCCAGCTTCAACGGATGCCCATGCTCAGCCATGGCCCCTTCCACTCTCAAAACTCTCCTGCCCCAGGGCCTTTGCACCTACTCCTGCCTCGTTTCTACCCATCCTGTTCCCAGACCAGGTGCCTCTCTCTTGGGGGGCCTTTCACCTATATTGCCAGGCTGGTCAGCTTGTGATGGTCCTTTTATTCCAGGGCGTATTTGCTCCAGGAGGTGTTTTCTCCACCATCACATGCTGTACAGTACCTGGTGTACACATTCCTGCTGCTTGAGTACATGGAGGGCCAGGGAGCTATCACAGCCGTATCACAGAGGGAGCAGCAAGGAGCTGAATTCCAAGGCTCTCCAAGGCCATTCTGTTGTATGACCCTAGATAAAACCTGCCCCCGTGGGACCCCAGCTTCTCTACCTGGGAAAACTAGCACTGGCTTGTGGGACAGCTCCCTCTGAGAGTGGACATCTTAGGCACAGGATTCTGTGCCCTTCCGTTTGTGACAGAGAAATCTAGACCCTCAGTGGGCCCCAGAGTGCTGAGGGTCAGGGGGCACAGAGCAGGAGAGGAGCTCATGACAGCCCCTGGCTGGGACACAGAGACGGCCCACCCTGATCAAGTCAAAGGTGGCAGCTGGGGATAGCAGAACAAGGAAGAAGGCCCCAGTAGCCTGGAGTCAGGTCCAGAATCCTTGGCAGCCAGAGGCAGACAAGCCCCTCCTTGCACAGACCTGTGTAGAGCACAGAGCTGGCTCTCTGAGTCAGGAGAGCCAGGCTCAGCCAGATGAGGTTTTGACCTCATCCTGGATTCCATCTTTAATACAGGAATTATCCTCAAACAAGGGTGCCTTGGGCCCGCTGCCCATGCAGTTAACACCTCTGCAATGCCTCTCCTTGACCTCAGTGGAGGCTGCTTCTGCTCCTCCAGCCTTGCAGCAATGTGCTAGCCTCCAGGGCCCTGCCCAGACCTGACTGTGCCTGCTGGTGGGCACCCCAGCCCAGGGCAGATGGCGGGCTTCCCAGCTTCCAGAAGACATCAGGCCCAGGAGCCCAGGGCCTGCTAGGTCCTGTGAGATGGGGCCCTAGCAGTAAAGCAGGAACCCAGACAGGCGTCCCCTTTTCCTGACAGTTTCCTCAGCCCCACACGTGTCACAGCACAGCCAGCTCTGCCACTGCACTTCCCCCCATGAAAAAGGCACAAGATATATTTGGTCATTGCAGAAAACCTGCAAATACAGCTAAGCAACAATCCCTTGTCATCCCTCCATCAAGCAATGTCAATGAGGTAGCTGACGAAGATGATGGCAACCATGATGGTAAAGATGGTGATAATGGTGAAGATGATGGCAATGTGGAGGTGATGAAGATGGTGGTGAAGACAGTGAGATGGTGATGATGGTGAGATGGTGGTGATGATGATGATGATGAAGATGGTGGTGATGAAGATGGTGGTGACAAAAGATCATGGTGATAATGAAGATGGTGTTGATAGTAATGATGACGGTGGTGACGATGACTATGAAGATGATGATAACTAACCAAGTGGCAACATACGGTTTAATTTGGTCTCACCTGAAAGAAAACATAGTAAATCTCATTTCCTCTGCCTTGTGCCTGGGGAAGGGGTCGGGGGAACTTAGACCGCGCTGCAGACAGTGCTGCCATCCAGCCGCCTATCTCCGGCCCCCCTCTTCTCTCTGTTTTGCTAAAGATAGCGCCTGCCTTAGAGAATGATGTGAAGTTGAACTTTACAAAGGTGCTGAGCATTTGGGCAAAATCACAGCCTGTGTCATGACCACATTTACCCAGTCTCCCCCTGCTCTAGCTCATCCCCTCTGTGCCTCTGGGTGACACATTTTCCCTTGTCCCCTGGTCTCTGTGGGCTGCCCTGTCACCTCAGCTCCAAGCCACTAGGACCCTTCTGAGCTGCTCTGGAAGATCCTATAAGGCCCCTAGTCACAACCCAGAGGCAGAGTGGGCAGTCCTGTGAAGGCACATTCACTCAGCATTCTGGGCGCCAGTGAAGAGCAAGGCCGTATCCTCCTGGGCTGGGACAGACGGGAGCAAACCACGGCAGTTCTCTCACCTCATCCTGGCCCCCCGTTCTCTTCTTGCTCACTCTCTCTCGGTGACTTCACTGGTCCCTGAGCTTCAGACATCATCTCCTCACCCACAGTATCCACATTTCCACTCCAGCCACGACCTCTCTCGTCCAGGCCTGTGCCCCACTGGAGGGGTCACGTCCATGTCCATTGTGGATGAGATACCACTCCTGATTCACCCTTCTCCTGGCCTGTTCCTCTGCCAGCTCCACCCAGGAGGTGCCCATCCATACCCAGCTCCCTGCTCAGACCAGGAAAGTGGCCTCTCTCTCTCTTCTTCCCTCATCCAGCCAATTGTGCACTCTCTTCCTGACCACACAGTGAGTTGGTAGCTTGAAATCACTTATGGTGGAAATATTTACATCATAGGAACAGGCAGAGCCACACATGGGGCTTTTCTGTTGAGAAAAGTCTGTTGGTTAACTGCTCACTTCCCAGTATTGACCCATCACCACAGGCAGCCGGGTCTCTCCCCTACCCACAGCCAGCGTGGGGATCCAGGGTGCCGCCAGCCTTCATGGAACAGCTGTCACAGCCTCCTGGTGGCCCTCCTGCCTCTACTCCTGCCCAGCCCTGCTGTTTGCAGCTCAGAACCCTCCAAGGACTTCCCACTACAGCCCAGATAATGTCCCAGGTCTGTCCCAGGCCCACTGGAATCTGCAACCTGGCCTTGGCAGCCTCTCAGGGCCCCTCCACACTCCCTCCCCGCCTTCCCGGCTCCTAAACAAACAGCCTGACTCTCCCCCTGGGGCTGTCCTGACTTCCTCAACCTCCTTTACCCCAGCTCTCACAGTGGAAGTGCTACCTTCTCAAGGCTGCTGCCCGCCGCCCCGACGCCTCACTCTCCCCAAAGCTCCCTCTTGTTTTCTTCCCCCCAGCACAGGACACTTGGACAGGAAACACTTGTTGGCTTGTCTGGTCCAGTTCTCAAGGGCGGGAGCCTCATAGCTTACTAGGAACCAGCTCATAAAGCACTTGGGACCCAGCCAGACCCAGCCCTGCTGCTCCAGAGGCCTCTCTGCCCCTCTCAACAGCAGAAGGTCAGAGCTGGGTCTGGACAGGGCCCCCTGGACCAGGGTAAAGCAAGGAGGGGCCTTGCAGCTGCTCAGCCAGCAGAGGAGGGGGAGCCGCTGTCCTAGGGGGAAAGCAGGGAAAGGCCAGGCGGGGTCCTCCTGGGTCAGCGTCTGCAGGCATCTGGGGAGGGCAGCAGGGAGCCCTGCAGGATGCTGGGCAGGGCAGGGCAGGGTCTAATTCGGCAGTTTACCAGAAACTACACAGGGCCCGGATCACTCGACACTGGATTGGGCCACTGACCCCACTTTTCCCAGAAGTCAAGGCCTGGAGCCTTTGTGAGATCTGATAAGAGAGCAGGTTTGGAGAGGGGGTCAGCAGTATGTGGGAAAGAAAAAGCAGTGGCTCTGGAAGGGTGGGGTGGCCCTGCTAGGAGAGGCCAGGCCCTTCTCCAGGGGGAGGCCAGGGGACAGTTGTGTAGGCCAGAAGGAAAGTCCCTCAGTGGCCTTGGACTAGAATGTTCCACACACATTCAGGAGTGGTAGCTCATCCACAGTGGACATGAGATGTGACCCCTCCAGTGGGGCACCAGCCTGGACGAGAGAGGTCATGGCTGGAGTGGAGCGGGTCTGCTGCAGCACTTGGACTAGAATGTTCCACACACTGGCTGAGGGCACTGGAAGCCTGGGCAAGGTGCTGGAGTCTGCAGAACTTCTCAGGCTGGAAAATGACCTCCCAGCGTGCCGGGGACCTGGGCACTCACCCTCAGAGCCTTCACAGCTGAGGAGCCATAGGGAAAGGGCAGGACCCTTGAGGGTCCTAGTTTTATGGGCAGGGGAGCAGTGCTAAAACTCCAGTCCGGGGGCTCCCAGGTTTCCAGGCAGAATTCTAGCCCATGCTTCCCAGTTGCCCCAAGGGTGTGGATTCCCCAGAAGTGGTCCTATCAGGTGGCTGTCATTCTGCTGTGTCTGGCTGCGCCTGCAGTCAGGTACAGGAGAGGGTGTTGGCAGTTTGTCATCCCATCCTAAAGTGGTTGTCCTGGGGACTACCCAGAAGGCTTGTGACAGGACGTGTTGCTGAGCCCACACCCACCACTTCTGATCCCCTGGGTCTAGGGACAGCCTAAGAAACTGCATTTCTGATAAGTTTCCAGGTACTGCTGGTCTGAGGGCCACACTTGGAGAATGTGCAAAGTCCAGAGCTAGATGCTGGCGGACAGAGGGGAGAAGTACCCACCATTTACTGAGGGACCACGAGGTGCCAGGCAGCAAGGTGCCCTAGTGGACAGGCATCATTATCCCTGTTTTATAGATGAGGAGACTGAGGCTCAGAGAAAAGAAGTCACAGGGTCCCTCAGGGACTGTCCCCACACAGCACACAGATGGACCACTGCGTGCAAGGGATCTGGTGTACACCCCTCTGCGGGCCCTGCAGTTTCCAGGCTATATCTCAGCCCATCTTCCTCCAGCCCTGCCTGCAGGTCCCCAGCCAGTGATGGTAGACTCTCTGGGGCAGGCCCTGGGTGTTAGTGTATTTTTTAAATCTTCCCAGGTAGTTGCAATGTGTAGCCGGGATGAGAAGCACTGCCTGGTGGTCGGTGTCATCATCCCTGAATCACAGATGAGGAAGCTCAGTGACTCTGTGCCCAAAGTCACACAGCCAACAGTGCTAAGCTCATGTCCTGGCTTGTCCGACTTCACAGTGCAAGCCTTTTACACCCCTAGGCTGAACCCCTGTCCACTTGGACTCCAGAGCAGGAACGTTCCCTCTCCTACTGAGTTTACCCCCCGGGATTTAAGGGGGGGCCAGAGAGAGAGAGAGAGAGCGCCCTGTGCCATGCTCCTCCTGGGGCCTGCCCCTGCTCCTGCTCTGGCCTCTCACCTCCTCCCCACCCGATCTTCTTCATTGAGGGCAGGGAGGCCTGGATCTCCAGCCTTGGCAACATTTCCCCTGGGGTCTGTAGTGACTCCTGAGCTGGGTGCTATGCCCTCCCAGGCCCGGGCAGCTCCCACCAGTGTCCTCAAGTGGCTTTGCCTTCAGACAGACTCAAATCTGGACCCATCTCCCTCCACTTGCCTGTGGCCTTGGGTAAGACCCTCTGGGTTTCTTCATCTGTAAACTTAAATTGTTATTGAAAATATCTGCCCACCTCTCCAGGCCGCTGGGAGGATCAATAAAATAATGTGGGCGACCAGGCTCTGTAAACAGCGTGGCTCAAGACAAATATTAGTTCCCAAGTCATGTGCTGGCCGGATCTGGTCTCTTCATGCCAGCCCTCCAGGCAGGACAGGGTCATATTCCAGCTCTGCCACTTAGCATGACCTGGGGCCTTGCATTCTTGGGCTCTCAGTGCCTCAGCTGTAGGATGGGGTGAATGGCAGTGCCACACCTCCCTCAAAGTACTGGTGTGCAGGCCCGAGAACCTCACCTGCAATGCAGGGACCTCAAGAAAGGGGCGGCCGTGGTGATGGGGGGCCAGTCAGGACCTGCACTCCACAGCTCTGTGAACAGGCTCGAGCTCCTGGAGCCGTGCCTTTGCACCCTGGGATAGGAAGGAGGCCACCTTCATGCCTTTCCTATCTGCCTTCTCTTGGAGGTGCCCAACTCCGCTCAGCCACTCATGCTGTGTGACCTCAGGCTCCAGACCAGCTTTTCTGAGCCTCAGCTGTTCACAGTATGTGGTTCCTGGAGTTGCCCAGCAAGAAGGGATGAGGAGGGGCCAAAAAGCCTATTGAACGGCTCTGGGATTTCCTAGGGAGAGAAGAATGATGGTTTCCAATAGGGGCAGAGGGGACCCATTTGCAGCCAGGACCCCCAGGGAAGCACCCTGAGGCTCCATAGTAGCCCCAGCTCCTATGCCCGCTGCATGCGGCTGGGGGGGCTGGGGGAGGGTCTGCTGTACCAGGGCTTCCTTCCTGAACAGGTCACTTGTCACTTCACTCTGCCTGCTCCACGTTAGCAACCCCAGTGCCCAGAGGGGAAACTGAGTCTGAGAAGGGCAGCACCTGTCCCAGGTCATGCTGCCCAGCCACTCTCAGTACTCCAGGCTAACTTCTGTCCTGGTTGTCCCAGAACCCCACAGGGCTTTCAGTGCTAAACCCAGGAATGTCCCAGGTCATGTCAGCTGCAGGTACCAGCATCCAGACCAGCCCTGTCCAACAGGGGCCCATAGACAACCATGGGGGCAGCTTCAGATGTCCCAGTAGCCACATTAACCAGTAAAGAGAAATGAGTGGAATTAATTGTCATAATATATGTTATTTAATCCCCAGATGTCAAATATTTTCCTTCTTTCCATTTCAACATATAATCCATATAAAAATTATTAATGAGACATTTTACCTTTTTTGGTACCAACTCTTTGAAATCCAGTGTGTATTGTACACTTAGAGCTAGAGCTGCCAAATAAAACGGAGGTTGCCCTGGTCCATTGAAATTTCAGGTAGACATAAAGTAGTATAAGTGTGAGACACACTTACACTACAAGTGACACACTTACGCTACAAGTGAGATATACTTATGCTACAAGTGAGATATACTTACACTACAAGTGAGCCACCCTTACACTACAAGTGAGATATACTTACGCTAAAAATGAGCCACACTTATGCTACACGTGAGATATACTTATGCTATAAGTTTGTTTCCTAGTGATCTGAAATTAGATGTTCCTGGACACCTCTGTTTTTACTTGCTGCCTCTGCCAACCCTACTTTCAGCACCTCTGCATTCAGATAATCACATTTCAAATGCTCAATAGCCACTTGAACTCCTGGCCTCCAAGGACACAGGGCAGGTGTGAAGGGGCCAGCGCCCCCGTAGCATCCCCAAGAGGCCCATCTCCTCCCTCCCTCTGACGGTCTAACCATCGCCCTTTCACCTACCTTTAACATTATCTTTGTCTTAGTTGAACTTTCTGGAATCAACTCAACAATTTCATTTCCGATAATTGCCTAGCAGGTAAACAAGGAGACAGAGAAGAAAGTCCACACCTCACCCTGTAGCTTTCCATATCAGCAAATTTTCAAACTCAGGAACAGAGGTTAGAGCCCACATGGGCAGAGAGCAGGTCGGGAGGAAGGGCAAGCCACGACCCCAGGAGACAGGGGTCCAGGGCAGCCCACTTCCCTCCTGGGCTCTGCCCTCTGGACGCCCATCCTCAGGCCTCTGCGAGGCTCAGCTTCACCCTGTCACCCCAGGACACCTGACCTGACTCTGGGTGTGTGTTTCTCTCTGCCTCAGTTTACACATCCAAAAACACTGGGGAGTCGCAGACCAGGAGCGGCAGGATGGGGAAGTGGAGACGGCAAGGCAGTTGCCAGGGAACAGGAGGTGTGTCCGCCGTCCACAGCAGCCACGCTCCTCTCAGCTCTCAGGGGCTTCTCGTGTGCAAAACAGTCTGGTGTGTGGGGGCTGCACCCTGAGTGTCAGGGAGTATTGCTCACAAGGTCACAGCTGGATCACAGGCCCTGGGTCACGCAGAACACCTGCAGTGGGGCTACAAGTTGGCCGGGAGCCAAGGCCTAGAGCAGGGGGCTTCCTGCTGCCCCCTTCTGTGTGTCACTTTACCCCCATGTGTGATTGCTGCCAGGGACCCCAGCAGTAAAGGGCCATGAGTGC
This sequence comes from Galagoides demidoff, assembly GCA_963574575.1. Taxonomy (NCBI): domain Eukaryota; kingdom Metazoa; phylum Chordata; class Mammalia; order Primates; family Galagidae; genus Galagoides; species Galagoides demidoff. The sequence continues at coordinate 32,659 of CAUYQV010178147.1, forward strand.
CCATCTGCCCATGAGTAAAACTGAGACTTTGAGGGGGCAGTGCCTGGCCAGTGAGCCCAGAGACAGCAGCCACCCACCCAGCCTGAGCCGGGTACAGCCCCAGGGTCTGTTGCAAAAGGGAAACACAGGACTCCTTGTTGGAAATTCATTAAGTCTTTTCAAGCAGTGATAGCAGAGCATTAAACCACTCGTGGCCCTTCTGAACACAGGGCCCTGGGCACAGGTAGCCTGGAGGGGAAGACTCATGTCCTCAACCTCTTTGCTTGAGCCCAAGCTGCCCTTCTCCCCCCAAATCCTCCGTCAAACCTACCAGGCACTTGCCCCTAAACACCAGCACCCCTGACACCTGCACACGCAGTATGTGCACACATAGACATGTGCACACGCCCACACCCACGTGCTTGCTCCTGCTCTCACTTTCTCCCTCTCCCTCCAGCTCTCGGCAGGTCCCAGCTGGTCTCACCCCCTCAGAGGTGCTGCTCCCCAGGACCAGCCCCAAGCCCTGCAGTCAGCCCTTTCCTCTTCACCACCCTGTCCCTGCAGGCAGGTGCTCCGAGGCCCTAGGGCCCTGGAAGACAGGGTGAGAAAGGTGAGGAACATCTCAGTCACAAAATTTAGGGGGCCCCAAAGTGCTTCCATATCAGGACATGCAATCGGCTCATGCAGCATTTGCAAAAATCAAAAGTCACAAATAAAAATAATCCAGGGCTGGGCACGGTGGCTCACAGCTGTAATCCCAGATCTCTGGGGGGTCAAAGGGGAGGATCTCTTGAGGCCAGGAGTTCAGAGAGCAGCCTGAACAAAAGCAAGACACCCATCTCTACAAATAATAGGGCAATTAGCCAGGTGTGGTCACAAACACCTGTAGTCCCAGCTATTTGGGAGGCTGGGGAGGGGGGAGGTCACTTGAACCCAAAGGTTTAAGGTTGCTATGAGCTAGGCTGATGTCATGGCACTCTAGCCTGGGGTAGCACTATCTCAAAAAAAAAAAAAAAATCCAGGATGAACGAAGTGTCAAACTTTTAAATAAATTCAGCAACAAGTGGTCCCGATTTTTCTTGTAGCATCAGGCCCCAAAGCAGCCAGGCCCTGCTCCAGGTCCTGCCTTTGCTTATCCGGCTGTTTTTGCATCGATTTTGATTTTTTTTTTTAAACTGTTTCAAAACATTATTATTTTCGATTTCTATTTTTGGCACCGCCTTATAGTTTGTGCTCAAAGCAAGGGCCTGACCTTCCTCCTCCTCCCCCGGACCCCAAACCCCCACACAGGTGGTGGAGAGGACAGTGAGGGTGACAACACATCAATAATGAAAATAGCAGCTAATGAAAACCAAGGGCCAAGGGCCAAACGGCCAAACACAGTCCCTAGTTCCTTCCTCCCCTGCCTTCTGGTCCACACGTGCCCAGCACCTGCCCTACGCCGAGCGCCATTCTAGACACAGGCTAGAGCAGACACAGACACATGCTGCCCCCATGGAGCCTGATCCCAAGATCAGCACCATGTGAAATGTGGGGCATTCACTGTGCAAAGAAAAGGACGCAGAAACCAGAGCAGGCTGCAAGTGCAGGGCTGGGCAGCTGAGAGTGATGTCCGTTAACCCTCACACCCACCCCAGGAGGGAGAGCATGGCCCTTAGCCACGTTTTTCAGACGAGGAAACTGGGGATTGGGTCCCCAGGGCAGCTTGCCCTGAGCACCCAGAACCAGGATGTGGCAAAGCTGGGTCCTCAGCCCAAGCAAGTTGGTGCCACAGGACCTTGGTGGGGGTGGGAGGACACCCAAGTGGAATCCAGGTGGAATGAGGGAACAGGGATGGTTTTTCTCCACTTAAAGGGGCTGTCACTTTAAACATATTCCACCAGGCAAAACTGTCTCCTCCCCACTTACGGGAAAAGGCCAGGTTGGCTCATTCAGGGGTCACTGGTTCCTCTTCCAGTGACCGAGCCCAGGGATGGGGGCCTGGGTGGTAGGAGGTAGCTTCAGGGAGGCCCTCAGTCCTCCTGGCAGGCTGCCAAGCAGGGGTCCTTTAAGGCAGGCCCTCAGGGCTGGTGAGTGAGACACTGTTGCCCAGAGTGTACAAGTTCATTCATCCCGGGGCCCCTGCTGACTCACGCTTATGAAAGTGATTTTCCTCGCCCCGCCCCCTTGCCTGCCCCGCCTCCTCCCTGTTCGTGAAATACCCTCACTTCCCCTTAGCCTCTCACAGCCTCTGGGATCCCCACAGGGTAATGGGCATTCTGCTGGCAAGGAGGACAAGGTGACACCCTATTCTTGCTGTGCCCCACCAGGCCAGGTTCACCGGCTCCCTCCACCCACTGCTGTCAGGTGAGTGGCCTGGGCAAGGCCCAGGGCAAGAGATCAGGCACATCCCAGACCCATAGCCAGCTGGACAGAGGGTCTGCAGGCTCCAGGGCCAGGAAGGGGCCCAGGTGGCCCCTGCATTCTTGGGGGCCATATACTCTTCCTCCTCTCGCTTGGCTTCTGGCTATGGTCATGTCCAGGTGCCTGGCACACTCAGCCCAACAGCCGCCCATTGCCACAGTCCCAGCATACCCTGACCCATGTGACCGCAGCTCTTGGCAGGAAAGAGAGGTGTGGCCAGCCTGGGCTTGCTGCCCAGCGGGTCCTGAGGCCACCAAGTGGGCAGCCAAGCTGGGCACCTGCCTCGGGGTCTCTGCCTCTCTGCTCAGAAGGGGCAGAGCCCACGAGTGCCACACATAGTCCTCAGCCTATGGGGGTCCAGGGGGCTTGGCTTCTCACCAGAGGCCCCAGCATGATGGGGAAGAGGTGGGCCCCTTGGGCGCTGGGGAACTCCAGGAGACCCTGAGCGCTAGGCGGGGCAGGTGCTGGGCTCATCCTGGCGACTGATGGCAGGTAACCTTGGGCAGACAGAGGCCTGTCATCCTCACCCCTCAGGGCTTGTTGTTGTCACTGTAATCAGCTGTTTTAGTCACAGGGGACGCTTCCTTCTCAGTGACAGGCAGCAAGGGGAAGAAGTAGCATTTCTGAGCATGGATGTAGTTGGGAGTGTGGTCTCAGACATTCCTGGTGACCTGGGGCAGGACACCTCCTCCACCTCCTGGTATCAGGCTAAAACTCACCTATTCAGGTGTCACTGAAGTCAAATGAGCAAGGGTGTGGTGCCCAATAAATGCCACAGACAGGTGTCCCAGAGTCTAAGAACATTTTGAGGGTTTAATAACCTCAGAAGTACCAATGCTACTAACTTAGAAGAAACACCAGTTGAAGGTGTAACTGTTTATTTCTTTTATGCTTATCTGCTTCTGTGAAATGTGAAACATCATTTTTTTTTTTTTGAGACAGAGTCTCACTATGTCCCCCTCAGTAGAGTGCCGTGATATCACAGCTCACAGCAACCTCAAACTCTTGGGCTTAAGCAATTCTCTTGCCTCAGCCTCCCAAGTAGCTGGAACTACAGGCAACCACCACAATGCCTGACTATTTTTTGTTGCAGTTGTCATTGTCATTTAGCAGGCCCAGGCCAGGTTCAAACCTGCCAACTTCTGTGTATGTGGCTGACACTGTAACCACTGTACTATGGGCACAGAGCCAAAAACATCAATTTTTAATGTTAACTTATTTTCATCAATATCTGCCATCTTCAATCTGAGGGACTTAAAAAGATAACATTAAAAATTGGCAATTCCAACTTCACAAAACTAAAAAGCGGAAAAGGAATAGAAACTAAACTGCTCTCCTGGAGTCTGCGGCATGTTTTGTCCGAGGTTGTGAGCGAGAGCTTCCAGCTGCTCTGGACTTCAGGGTGTCCCGTATAACTCAGCACAGGAAGTGACCTCTCAGGTCCCCAGCTCTGGGTGATGACCTCACGTACATGGCATCCAGAAGCTTCTGTCCAGTGCCTGGCAGTGGTTCTGGGAGGGATCACTGGACTTGGAGCCCAAAAGCCCTGGTGGTAAATCAGTGCCCTTGGCTTCTGTGAAGGGGTGATAATTAGTTCCGATTCCTCATTGGTCCGCGGGGTCTCCTGTGGGACTGTCAAAAGAACACAGGAGTGGCAGGGCAGGGCCTGGGGACACCCGGGGGCCCTCCAGCAGGTGGCATACTCGTTTCCAGGGGTGGGGCCAGGGGTGTCTAGGGGGGTTCAGCCAGCAGGGATCAAATTTCAGTTCCCTGCTAGCTCTGGAGCTTCAGGGTGTGACTTCAGGCCCTGGAGCCTCAGTGTCCTCATCTGCAAAGTAGGTCATTAAGAGGATTATGGATATAATGCACAGGAAGTGCTTACCAGGAGGTCACATGCTTCCTGTTGCTCTTATTCTTGGGGACAGTAAAGATGAGTGAGGGGCCCAGGGACCATTTGAAGGGTGCAGGAGCAAGTAGGAGGAAGCACTCTGGGAACCACAGTCCTGTTCTTCAAGGCCCCTGGCACACCCGGTGCCTGGTGGTTGGTGAGAAATGGTGCCCTCCATGCTGGAACCCTGGGAATATCATCTGTCCTGTGGTCTCCCTCCCTGCCACCAGTGCTGAAACAGAGCAATGGGGGAAGCTGGGATGGACACTGCATGTCCATCCTGGCCAGAGGACCTCAGTAGGACCCACCACACCACTGGGGGGTAGGGGATTGCAGAGAAATTTCTGGAGCAGGGTGGCCTGGACTCAAATACAGCCTATGAGAGCTGGGGCAAACTTCTTGAAAACTGGCCCTCAGTTTCTCCATCTGTAATATGGGAGTGATTAGAAGAATACTTTTAACAAGCCAATTAAATAAGGATAGAATTTGTTCATGTTCATGTACATGGTGGTTAGAACATGCTTGGCACCCAGCCCACTCCAAGTAAGTATAGAAATGTGAGCCATGTGCTTCATTATTGTTCTTATTGTTGGTGGTCTCGTTACCCCAAATCCCCACCCCACGCAGATAGCATGGAGCCCTGCAGGAAACTGGGCACAGAGAAGGCCATGTGGTCCCCAGGAAGAGAAGAGGAAGCGTTGGGTGCTTCCGGACAGGACAGGGAGGTCAAGAGAAATGAAGGTGATTCTTAGGGATAAACTCCTTGCAAACTGTAGAGTAATGTGAGAAGGTCAGTTGTTGTCACTGTGGGGGTGACACCCCGGCCCTCTGACCAGCCCATCTGTGCAGCTGTCCCACATCTGTCTGCTTGAGACTTGCCCACCAGTACACACATCTGAGGTCACATGGTGTCCCCAGTTGTGTCTCATCAGCCTTTTAAAAGATTTTCAAGAAATGAGAATTAGTTGCCCACTTTTCCAAGTCAAGCCACATAAAAATCTAGATCTCCACCTTCTCTGGAAGAGTCAGAGGCCAGTGAGCCTGAGCCCCACCCCTGCTCACTCTGGGTGGTCCAGACACATCTCCACTTGCTCCACTTCACTGTGAGTCTGGCCCCTCACCGGGCCTGGGTTCCCTGGGGACAAGCTGAGTGGTGTAGGTGGTGGTCACAGGCAAGCCTGGGCTTAAAAGTTAGCTTTGCACCACCAAGCAGCTTGTGCGGGCTCTCTGAGCCCAGTTCAGTGGAACAAGCTGACTATTAGGATTGCCTGCATGGGGTCAGTGTAGGGAGGAGACAAACCAGGGCAAATTCCCAGTGCAGAGTAAATGCTAAACACCACCGTCCCTCACTCCCACCCGGGTGTTGCCTTGTAGCCCTCAGGTAGCAGCACTGAGGATGGTGCACATGAGGCCAGTGCTCACGCCCACTGCTAGCTGGTTTGGGAGAGAAGGCAGGTTGGCCGCCCCTCAGCACCTGCCGCTCTAAGAATCTAAGAATTGGGTCCCTTGAGTGATTTGGGCCTACGGCCAGCAGGGGGCGCCAGTACTCCAGAGACAGCAGAGTTCACCCACATTGTCCTACACCAAGCTGGTCCTGCTTCCAAAGTTTCCCTGAGTCCATGGGTTCTAGCCCAGCCCCTGGAGAAGACAAACTGGACCTTTTCCTGTGGCAAATTTACTCCAGGGAGGTGTTTCTGTCTCTCAACACCCCCATGCAGCAGGGACTCTTGATGATTCCCATTTTACAGATACGGACGGTGAGACTCAGAGAAGTCAGGAACGGGCCACAGCCACCTGCAAGGAAGCAACTTTCCTGGCCAGGTGACAACTCCAAGGTCCACCAGGCCATGCTCAGACTTGAGGGCTGGGGTGTGCCAGGGGCTGCAGCCACCCCAGCAGTGCTGGGCGGGGAGAGGAAGACAGGCTCAGCTGTTATAACGGCCCTGCTGAGGAGATGGGCAGAACATCGTGAGGCCCAGACACCTGGAGGCTGGTGGTGACAGGGCAGTGAAGGGCAGGCATGCCTTGATGGGGTGGTGGAGACATAGGCCTGTTAAGCAAGGAGGGTGTGTGGGCAGGACAGGAGGAGTCACATGATGTGGTTTGGGGGAGACCTGGGGCCTGACTATGGTCCTCCCTTGCTGGGAAGTGGCTGCATGACAGTCAAGCCTGATCTGAGTAGCCCTTTCTTCCCTCTGCCCTCCCCAGGTCTGTTGCCAAGGTCAAACACCCCACCAGCCACAGTTATGAGCTCCCCAAAGAAGGAGCGTCTTGGCGCCAGCAGCTTGGAGCCCCTCCCGGTCATCATCATTGGTGAGTGGCATGGGCAGGGGGAGGAGCAGGGTCTGAGGGTAGGAGTCGCCCAAGACCAGACCTGGCCTCTTTGCAGCTGTTGTCATTAAACTAAGCCCTTAGTTTACTACGGGAGGCACTGTGCTTAGCAGTCTATAAACTACCATGCCACGTCCTTCCATGAACCCAGGAGGCAAGGACAGAACCATCTGGCTTTGAGGTGGGGGAGGAGGGTCTGGTCTCCATGGCTGCCCCATGCCCTACACTGTGCTCAGCACCCACACACAGCAGTGTGACCTGTGTCCACAAAAATAGGGACTGACGACTCCCTAGGATATAAACATCAGGCTGAGCCACAAGAAAGTCATTTTTGTACGTCAAAACCAAACAGATATCAGCAATTTCACAGGGCTCCTGCTGGCGCTTTACATCTGGGTAATTTTCTGAACAGGACAAGATAAGACGAGGAAGAAACAGATAAGAATAGAACAGATGTCACAGGGTCAGGCCTGATTGATTGTCCAGGAAGGGCCAGAGACAGGCAGCTTGGGGAGCACAGCACCCCTCCTGAGTACACTCAGGGTGCACAGGGCACACAGCCATCTGACCACATTTACTCATTGGACTATCAGCTCTGGAAGGGCAGGACAGGCTCTGAGTGATCTCAGAATCTCTGTCGCATTGTCAGGCTTCCCTCTGCCTGGGTTTCCATCCTGGGTTGTCTACTTGTCAGCTGTGTGACCACAGGCAAGTTACTTAACCTCTCTGTGCCCCAGTTTCCTCAAGTATAAAAAGAGAAAAAGAGTAACATGTATGTACCTCACTAAAGCTACCATGGTGCTGCTGTTGTCAGAAGCTCTTGATACAGTTCCTGGCACTTAGTAAGCCCTTAACAATTGCTCAGTTTTGCCGGGCGCAGTGGCTCACATCTGTAATCCCACGTGCTGGGATTACAGGCTGAGGAGGGAGAATTGCTTGAGCTCAGGAGTTTGAGAATTGCTTGAGCTGAGCGAGAGTGAGACCCCCAACTCCTAAAAAAATGGAAAAAGCACTGAAGCAAGCACCTATAGTTCTAGCGGCTTCCAGAGGCTAAGGCAGTGGGATGCCCACACCCTGAGTCTGAGGTTGCAGTGAGCTATGATGCCATTGCACTCTGCTCAGGGCATAGGGTGGGACTCTGTCTCAATAACAGCAAGAAGCATTCAATTTTTTTTCTTGAGTGTTTTTTTCTTTTTTTTGGAGACAGGGTCTTACTTTGTCACCCTCAGTAGACCACTATAGCGTCACAGTTCCCAGCAACCTCAAACTCTTGGGCTTAAGTGATTTTCTTGTCTCAGCCTCCCAAGTAGCTGGGACTACAGACATCCATCACAATACCCATTTTTAGAGACAGAATCTTGCTCTTGCTCAGGCTGGTTTCAAACCCGTGAGCTCAGGCAATCCACCCGACTCAGCCTCCCAGAGTGTTAGGATTTTCTTGAGTATTAGTCATGGTGTCTAGCACGGGCGGAAGGCTAATGTTTTGTTTTTGTGAATGAAGAATAAATGAATAAGTGTAGACCATAGCCCTCAGTAGTGTCCTGTGCCTTAAAAGGCTGCCCTTTGACTCCTGCCTTCTCTCCCCAGGCAACGGCCCCTCGGGCATCTGCTTGTCTTATCTGCTCTCTGGCTACACCCCCTATGTGAAGCCAGATGCCATCCACCCGCACCCCCTGCTGCAGAGGAAGCTCACTGAGGCTCCGGGGGTCTCCATTCTGGACCAGGTAGGCCAGAGCCGGGGGAGCCATACCCAGTCTCTGGAAAATAGCCCAGCTTTCTCAGGGAGAGGCAAAAGTGTGTGCTTGCTGGGAACAGGAGCAAGCACAGAACAAAATCAGCAATGGCAATCAGGGAAAAAAGAAATCAGAGCTCTAAAAATACTACAATAGCTCACCAGACCCTAGACCAGTGGTTCCCAATGAGGGGACAATGTTGTTCCCCAAGGTGACACGCGGCAACATCTAGAGGCAATTTTGGTTGTCACAGCTGGGGTGAGGGTACCATGGCATCTAGTGGGGTACAGGCCAGGGATGCTATTAAGAATGTGAGGGTGCACATGACTACTGCCCAGGACCCAGCATGACCCAGCCCAGAGGGCAGTGGCACTAAGGTTGAGAAGCCCCACCCTAGATATTTCAGCTCCTCGAGGGCTTGCTAGTCCCCCCTCCATACCCCTGGCCTTCCAAGAGTCCACTCATTGTCCACTTTCCCCTTCAGGCATTCTCCATCCTCTTAGTCCCCTTACCCCCCTACCCCCTCGAGTTGGAGAAAATCCATTTAGACCATTTGATCTGGAGCAGCATTTTTTAATGCCTTCTATAGAATAATAGTTCCTCAATATAATATGCAGAGAAAAATATTCCCACTCTAGTAATCTTGGGAGACACTGGGTTAGGCAAAATTGAACAGGTAAATTATGGCTGCAGGACTTGTCAGAGCCTTTAGTGTGCTGGTAAGCAAGAGGCAGCACTTCCCCAACTTGTCTGACGACCCTGCTCTTACTGCAGGAATGTAGGACCAGGCAGGTGCACACATCCCTTCTAAGCTTGCCCATTTGGCCTGTACTCTAGGGCCCTGGGGCTCTTGGAGGTACCTCAAAGACAGAACTCCCAAATGGTCCTCTGAGCTGAGGTCCCTCTAGTGCCAGAAAAATAGTCCAGCCCCAGTTCCTACATTTCCTGCCCAGCCTGAGGCGCGGGGAAAAGAGCTCTGTCTTTGGTGCCCCCACTGACTCCTACCCCATTTGTAGGACCTGGACTACCTCTCCGAAGGCCTCGAAGGCCGGTGCCAAAGCCCCATGGCCCTGCTCTTCGATGCTCTCCTGCGCCCAGACACAGACGTCGGGGGAGACATGGAGTCCGTCCTCACCTGGAAACACCAGAAGGAGCGAGCCATCCCCCACGTGGTCCTGGGCCGGAACCTTCCCGGGGGAGCCTGGCATGTAAGTGGGTAGCAGGGGTGCCAGGGGCCTGGGTCAAATCTGCTTTAAGTCTCGGGGAGAGCACCCTCCCTAGTCTTCCCAGTGTGGAGCCAGGACTTTTCCATCCCCATGTCATTCACCTCTCCCTCCCTTCCCCCACCTCTCCTTTCTCCCTGTCCTTCCCCCCTCAGTCCCAGCCAAGGTCCCCCCATGCCTTCCAGCCCTGAGTGGGTTGGGACTGGCAGAGGCCAGGACCAAAGGACCCCTTTTCTGCAGTCTATTGAAGGTTCCATGGTGACCCTGAGCCAAGGCCAGTGGATGGGGCTCCCAGACCTGCAGGTCAAGGACTGGATGCAAAAGAAGCGAAGGTGAGCACCCTGGGGGCTGCAGTGGGCAGGGAAACCACCTGCCGTCAGCTTCTAAGACCGAGAACACTGGGGTGGGGGTGGAGCTTCAGAGCTCCTCTAGTCTGCCTTCCTCTTCCTCCAGAGGGGAAACTGAGGCTCAGACAGGGAAAGGACTTGCCCAGCACCACTCAGTAGGCAGGGCTGGCTTCTCCAGGACTCCCTGTCCAGTGTTCCCTCCACCTTGTCACCTGAGCCCCCAAATTGGCCTCCCTGCAGTATGACAGCCGTCCTCTGCCCCCTGCACTCTGGCCATTGTCCCAGTCCTTTGGGCCTCTTGCAGCCCCTCCGTTTATTCTGAGTCTCACCTAGAGAAATTTCTCACAGTGAGCACACAGAATCAAGAACACAGCCCATCACCACCACCACCCCGCTATAGATTAGCAGGTCCTGAGCTCTGTAAACACAAGCGTTCCGTACTTACATAGAATGCCACTTAACCTCTTAGGGTGTCCTTAACAGTGGCCCATCCTATCTAGTGCTTACTACCTTCCTGGTTCTACTCTGAGCATTTTGTTTCTATCAGTTCATCAATTTTTCTCAACAACCTCACCAAATAGGTCCCGCCACCATCATCATCCTCATTTCAAAAATGAGCAAACTAAAGCACAGAGTTTCGGGCACAGCTCACTAGTAACAGAGCCAGGATTTGAACCCATGCAGCGTGACTCTGCAGGACCCCCCAGTCCCACCCCAGACCTCCTGAGGGAGGTGTCCTTGTTTCCATTTACAGAGGAGGAGGCTGACACTTGGAGAGGTTCACCTGCCCAGGCCAGTCCTGCAGCCGGGGGCTGGTACAGCTGCTTGTCCAGGGCCTGATGTTACCCTGGTTATCTGTCTCGCCCAACCCACGCCCCCCCACCCTAGACCATTTTAACACCCACCGACCTGCCTTCTCCCCCACAGAGGTCTACGCAACAGTCGGGCCACAGCTGGGGACATTGCCCACTACTACAGAGACTACGTGGCCAAGAAGGGTCTGGGCCACAATTTTGTGTCTGGCGCTGTGGTCACAGCCGTGGAGTGGGAGACGCCTGAGTCTGGTGACTCAGGGACGCAGGCCTCCAGCCCCCTCTTCCAGGTGAGCGGCTGCCTGACTACCAAGGACCAGAGCCAGAAGTCCTTCTCACTGTGGGCTCGCAACGTGGTCCTGGCCACTGGCACCTTTGACAGCCCAGCTCGACTGGGTGTCTCCGGGGAGGCCCTGCCTTTTGTCCACTATGAGCTATCAGCCCTGGAGGCAGCCAGACGGGTAGGCGCGGTGACCCCATCATCAGATCCCGTCCTCATCATTGGAGCGGGGCTGTCTGCGGCCGACGCCGTCCTCTATGCCCGCCACTACAACATCCCCGTGATCCACGCCTTCCGCCGGCCCGTGGACGACCCGGGCCTGGTATTCAACCAGCTGCCCAAGATGCTGTACCCCGAATACCACAAGGTGCACCAGATGATGCGGGAGCAGTCCATCCTGTCGCCTTTCCCCTACAAGGGCTACTGCAGCCTCCCCGGACACAGGCTGCTGTTCTTCAAGGAAGACAACCAGGCTGTGTTCCAGGACCCCCAGGGCATCGAGAAGGTCTTCGGCATCTCCCTGGTGCTGGTCCTCATTGGCTCCCACCCCGACCTCTCCTTCCTCCCGGGGGCAGGCGCTGACCTTGCTGTGGACCCCGACCAGCCACTGAGTGCCAGGAGGAACCCCATTGATGTGGACCCCTTTACCTACCAGAGCACCCACCAGGAGGGCCTGTATGCCATGGGGCCACTGGCTGGAGACAACTTCGTGAGGTTCGTGCAGGGCGGGGCCCTGGCCGTGGCCAGCTCTCTGCTGAGGAAGGAGACCAGGAAGCCACCCTAGTATCCAGCCGGACACACCAGCACCCAAGCCCTGAAGAGGAGGGGAGATCACCACAGCCCTGCTAGGTGCAGGACCCATCTGAGATGCCCTGATGAGGGAGGAACCACTCCTGGCAGGAGACAGGAGGGACTGTGAGCCCACGCAGCTGGCCTTTCAGGTCCAGAGGAGGGGGGAAGCCAGGCTGCCCTAGACTCAGACTATTGCCCAAGGGGGGCATAGTAGCTGCAGGAGAAGGTAGGCCTAGACCTAAGATTTTGGGGGAAAGCTGCCATTATGAGCTGGGACAACCAGGGCCAGCTGAGTGCCCAGCCAGGAAGACTCCTGGCTGGGTCTCTCCATGCAGTTCCCAAATAAAACCAATGCCTACCTCCATTCATGTGTCTGAGGACTTGGTATTTGGGGGAGCTGGGAGCCTAAGACCCTGTACTGGGGAGGGGGGCACAGGGTCATGCCAGAGCTCCTGGATGAGGCCAGGGGCTGAGGGGTGAGGGGCAGGGGATGGTGCCCAATTTGGAGGGCAGTTGAGTGGCAATTGTGCTAAACCCTTAGGGGGAGAATGTGTACAGGGAGTAGAGGACAGAGGCTGTCACTGCCCCCCAACCTGTCCTCACCCCGCTCCTCAGTTCCAGCTCACTGTCTTCTTTAGTCTCTCCTGTCACCTGTTCTGCCTGCCCCAGGGCCTTTGCACAGACTAGTCTCTAGCCCAGGATGCTTTCTCTCCTCTTTTAACTTCTCTGTGAATCTCTCCCTAAGAATCGCTTTCTCTTTTTTTTTTTTTTTTTTTTTTTTTTTTTTTTTTTTGAGAGGAAGCCTCAAGCTATCCCCCTGGGTAGAGTGCCATGGCATCACAGCTCATAGCAACCTCCAACTCCTGGGCTCAAGTGAGTCTCCTGCCTCCACCTCCCAAGTAGCTGGGACCACAGGCGCCCGCCACAACACCCAGCCATTTTTTGGTTGCAGCC
>CAUYQV010178155.1:0-27073 GCA_963574575.1 Galagoides demidoff
AAAACAATGAAGGAAATTGCTGAGAAAGTGGAAAATAACCAAAAGGAAATCCAAAAACAGAATCAAATAAGAGATGAATGATATGAAGAATATAGAAAGGATATAGCAGAGCTGAAGGAACTGAAGCAGTCGATTAGGGAACTTAAAGATTCAATAGAAAGTATCAACAACAGATTAGACCATGCAGAAGAAAGAATCTCAGAGGTAGAGGACAAAGCTCTTGAGATAATTCAGATAGTTAAAGAGGCAAAAAAAAAAAAAAAGAGAGAGAGAGAGAGACAGAGACAAAGCAGAACATTCACTGACAGAGTTATGGGACTTTATGAAGCATTCAAATATATGAATTATAGGTATCCCAGGAAGGGAAAAAGAATGCCCAAGGGGAATGGAAGCCATGCTAAAGAATATTACAACTGAAAATTTCCCAAATACCACCAAAAGATTCTAACACACTCCCCAGGTCTCCTCAACTCAAATAGAACTTCTCCAAGACACATTGTGATGAGCCTGTCCAAAGAAGACAAAAGAAAAGATGTTGCAAGCTGCCAGGAGTTGTTTTATATATAATTTTTATTTATATATGTATGCACATACATATACATATATATATGAAATTCTTAAAACTAAAATATCTTTAAATAAAATACCTATATGTGAAATGCACTGTATATTTTGGGCAAGTTTTGTCTTTTTTCACTACAATCTTAAGTTGTTAATGACTCAACCCTACTCCCATTGGACAAAAAGTTAATGGTCCGTAAAACAATTAAATGCAATAGGATATGCCTCTTTTTAGATGTACTCAGTGGTAAATCATTTTGTAATGTGTGAAGATAAGAATATCTTTCTTTTCTATAGAAGTAATCACTTAAAGCAGTTTTCGGTTTCTAATTTTTTGTATATTGAGCTATATTTACATAGCTATAAATGTAGACACACATCTTTTAGAAGGACATCTGTATAGTAAGCAAAGGCATCATGATCACAGGAATTTCTGCATGTGTGAGAGTGTTCTTTTATAGTCAGTAAGTCAAACTCTGCCATATGGTGATCAACTCCATTTACTGAAATTGTATGGATGTAACTAAACATTAGCCATCATGATTATAATCAGATGAAATAATCTCCATAATTGTATTTAGTGTGGTTCTGCACCTGTTTTCTATTGCAGTGATTTTTGCCATCCATGAATTGTCTATTATCAGAATTTTCCTACCATGCAAAACATGTATTAAGTGTCTGCAACTTACAACATTCTTTTTCAGATGAAGTGGTGGGAAAGAAGAAACCTAATCCGGGTTATCTATTTTCAAAGAACTTTGTAGATAACAGGTAATGTTGTTCATTATCAAGTACTTTTAGGTTGCCACCACAATTTAACCAATAGAAGAATTTGTACAGAGAAAGAAACGTTATGAGAAATTACACTATTTACCAATTATTAAGAAACTGCAAAAAGCTTTTTATAACTTCTGCAATCATATCCATTGCATATAAAAATAATTTTAGGAGGACTAAAAGAAAGCTATCTAAGTTTTTAATTCATGACTGCTATGTTCTAAATGTCTGTGAGCCTCCACCGTGAAAAATTTATATGCTGGAATTTAATACCAAATATGATTCTATTATATGGCAAGATCTTTGGGCTATTAATGTATGAGGGCTCCACCCTCACAGACAGGATCAACGCTCTTAAAAAAAAAAGCTCCTGAAATTTCCGTTGTCCCCTTCTGCCATCTGTGGATGCATCGACTTAGCAAATACATGCCATGATGTAGAGAGATCAAATCTTCTGGCCTTGATCTTCAAGTTTTCAGCCTCCAGAACTATGAACAATGAATTTCTGTTGTTTATAAATTACTTAATATAAGGAATTTCATTATAGCATCCCAAACAAACTCAGACAATGAGCTTCTAGTCTTAGCCTCACCACATAAAACTGAAAAGACAAGAAAAACCTTTTTTTCTAAACTATTGCAGTAATTTTAAGGACCTTATCACCACTACTGCCTTTTGAATATCCAATCATTTAATTCATCAATGATTTTGATATATGAATAACACATCAGATCCTGACAATGTTATTGGTACATTTGATGATGATGGATAATTCTTAAATTATTTTCTGAGTTTTAGAAGTTAGCATTTTGACCTTCTGTTTGCTAATAATGTTTCCTCAATTGTTGATTTCTGCAATCATAATTTATATTTTTTCCTCAGAAATGGTGGTGCATAACATAATCATAGTTGAAACATCACACTATGCAGTTATAAGTAGGGCTTCTTTTCTCTATGTCTTACTGGCTTATTGTTGAGTTCTCTAGGTTTTTTGTATTCCTTATCGTACTTCCTTATTACCCTCTACTTCTTTTTATTCTCCCAGTCTTTCTTTAACGTTTACTTTAGTATTGCCTGATTTATATTTTTAATTACTTCTGTGAATGATTCATTTTTCTTTTTTAATCTCTCTAATGTTATACGTTTAAGCCACCCAGCCTGTGGTATTTTCGGGCGAGAGCCCAAGTAGAATAATATTTTTGTTTAAAATCTATTGTGGTAACTTCTTTTGGAAATTTAAAGTTTATTTGAACTTTTGTAGTTTTTTTTAATCACTTTATCTGATGTCTGATGGTGCCTAAAAATAAAATTATTTAGGAACCAGTAAGAATTTGCGTCATATCTTTTCCAAACTCTTTTGTTGGTGAATAAAACAGATGGATGATATATGAATTTTTATGTTCAATAAAACTCAATTTTTAAAAAAGCATTGATTCCTAATTGACTTATGAAAGAACATAAATATAAGAATGTAGATCTTTCTCATTGACATTGCTTCAGAAAATCTATAGGAATGTTCAGGAAAAGACACGTGTTTTCTAATAAGGTATGTTGGTACTTATGTGATGAAATGTGTATAACAGAAATAAACAAACAGAAAAACCCCAAAACTTTTAGAGAATAAATGAAGACTAGATAATTGAGGGAAGATGGTAGACTTGCTTGTTTGTGCTGATATACTATTGCACATGATCGACAAAGATTCTAACTGAATCTTAGTAAAAAGACACATGGTCAGCAGCAATTTCCTGACCCACTTATATTTGTGGAGGCTTATATCTTCTCTGATAAATTATTCCTTGCCATCTTCTCTTTTTGCAAAGTTTATTTCTACTAACTTCTTCTTCTGTGTTGCCTATTTATTAGTATGACAAAAACAGTGCTGCTCAAAATTTAAAATTGGCTGTCACTGAGTGGTGTCCACCTCATCTGATCCATGCTTAGATTGCGTTCCTTCCAATAGAAACTGAAAGTTTTCTTTTAAGAAAGAAAATCTAAAATATAATAAATTAAACACACTAGAAAAATACATAATAGTTTCTGACATACCTTAACTCAGGATTTTTTCAACTTTTCAATCACTGCCATTTGGCGCAGGATCATTGCTTGTGGTGGAGGATGTTCTGTACACTGTTGGCCTCCATTCACTAATTTCCAGTAAGATATTTTGTCACAAACCAAAAATATCTCCTGACATGGCAGCATAACTGGTTGAGGACAAACTGTTGGTTGAGCACAAGTATATTGAGTTTCTACTAGCTTTTAATATAAATTAATAATGAAACACACACATAAACACAAGAGGGCTCTATTCAAATTGAGGTATAACTAATTTTATTAGCACAATATTCACGTTTTTGTTGGTTACATAGTAAAATAATACACGTTTCTGACAGACTGGTGATATCTAAGCATATAAACCTTAATTATTTCCAAAGGTCATCTTCCATTTTTGCCAAATACTCATCTCGATTTTAAATGTTGTATTAGATGATGCCAGTTCACATCATTTGAAGTCATGTTCTGCTGGGAACCTGCCTGGCAAAGGTTATTAGAGATCCTGGGAGTAGACCTGCACAGGATGGAAAAGAGAGATGGAAAATAGTGGGATCAGGAGGGCTTTCCTCAACAGGAATGGCAATCTCAGCACAGCTGAGCTATTGCACAGCTTTATATACGGTAGCTTGCAGGCATGATCTTGTCATAATTGTATAACTTGATTAAAAACAGGCTAGGGGTATAAAAGCATTCTCAACAGTCAGTCCTGTCCAAAGGGGCATGGCTCCATTCTAATCTGGTTCAGGAACCAACCATAACAGGAAAACTACTGGGGCCAGGTTTGTACTCGGTCCTTGACTCGAGTACGTTTCCTCAAACTGGACGACCTTGCTTCCCAGGAGGTGGGCTCCCAACAATGTTCCATCTACAATAAGGCTAATCCAAATGTCAAGATAATAATGTCCAATTCATCCTATATTTAGATATTTCCAACCATGCCAATAGCAAATGGCACAAAAAGAATCACACTAGTTTCTTCCCAAACTTATTGGATCATTTGAATAGAGCCAGGACATGATTATTGGTATATTACTTCTCAGTTGCATCAGAACAACCTTGCAGGGATTCAACTGTTTGAATAGGCGCCAGTGAAGAAAGCTGAATGGATCACAGAACAGTTTACAGTCCCAGAGTAATGGAACCTTAGAATTAAAAGGTTCCATTATAAAGGTTCCATATTTGGTATAATTTTTCCATGAAAAATTTTTTATGAATTTTCTTATAAATACTTATCAACATTGACTTGAGTGTAGCCATATATGATTAAAAAATATCCTAGACCATAGTAAAGCCAACTTCTCTGAATTATAAACATTATTTACATTTATCGTAGGGTGCACATTCAATGATCTTCTTATTCATCTTCAATACGAAAGCATTCTCAATATTCAGTGAATGTAGTATTTTTAAAAATTGATTGCTTTTTAAATCTTCAGTCATTTTTCCTACGTAGAGTATAAAGGCAATACTGAAGAAGTATTATTATTTCCTCTTAGAGATACACCAAAATGCTTTTAAGGAAATATTTGAAAAAGTTGGTATAAGATACATAGGTATGTCTTGTCCTGCAATTCCTCTGCAAAATAAACTTAGAAAAGACAAAAAAAGTATAAAAGTTTCCTAGTCATAGTTCATATTTCCTATTTTCATAGTTCATATTTTTATAATATATATAATCTTATAAAAATTTCATAGTTCGTAGTTCATATTTTTATAAGATATATAATCTTATAAAAATTTCCTATTCTAGTTTATATTTCCTATTCTTTTCCCATGTGACATAGAGTTTTTGAGGAATCAGTCTAATAGTCAAATTCATTGGGAATTATATTATAAACAATTTCATTACTTTCTTGTCCAGACGTTTGCTGATGACAATTTGGGTTCTTTCTCTTTTGGGGTCAGATTTTATAGAAATGTATTGATTTGACTTATCTATTAGCATTGTCATTGTCTTAAATTTTTGCTTTATTTTGCCCTGACTTCTTTCATCTTACTTTATTTTATCTTTATGTGTATTATTTGGTTGATTTTCTCTATAGTTTTTGAGGTGGAGAAAGAGTATGCATTTATTCGAAGTTATTACAATTAAAACATAAAGACTAGTGAATCGATTAGCTAAGGTTTCCAGTTTATGAAGAAAAAAGTGATGCTTAAAAAAATTTAGGTACTTCCCAAAAGCTTCAACCATTACAAAAAGGAATAGCAATCACAAAAAGTAGTTCATCAAAATGTTAACTTTTATGCTTGGTTTAAGCAAACACATGAAATAAAATAATTTTATCATTTCTTATGAGACCTGTTGAAACGATTGTTGCAGGTATAATTTATCCAAGTGTCCATGAAGTCTGTGCTCATTCTCCTAAATATAAAATGGATGCAATGCCGAAAAATCTATGTGGAAAAATATCAAACATCTGGGTTTGGTTTGATAAATCGAGGCCGACATTACAAAAGTGTGAATCATAGCTCAATTTAGAAAAAAAAAAAAAAGAAGCAAAAGTTAGAAAAAAAAAGAATTATAGTTCTGTGCATAATTCTTTATTGACTAGCTGATGAGATAGTGTGAAAATGCCATGAAAGCTCTGGGTGAAAATAACTGAGTATCCTTAAATAGAAAGAAACCGTCATGCATGCGAGTAGAAGCTTCCTTTTCCTTGAAGTTTAAACACTTTTTCCTATTGGAAGAAAAAATAAGGGAAGAAAAGAGATGATGAACAGTATAGTTCTTGTAATGAAATAAAGTTCATCTTCTAATTCTTACCTTTACTTCTTTTTAAAAGATATGTATATATGTACTTTCCAAAAAGTTAGATGAATATGCACACTATAAACAGGATTAAATTGGGAGTAAATTTCCTGAATATTATTTTAGGAAAAATTGTCACTTTTTTTTCTAAGATAATAATTGCATCATCTATAGCAGTCAACTATAAAATTAATTAGAATGACATGAGCAATGTAATATATTTTTATTTAATACTAAGTGTAGAGAGAATCACATTGATTCAGAGAAAATCGTATAGTGAGTGATGTTTGAGGAATTGTTTAAAAGCAACAGCACATCTTTGAAGGAAACGAATAGATCATATGAAATGGAGGCAAAGCTACCAGCTGATAGTTTTGCTGTGAATTATGCCATAACATTTTCTTCATTTGTCTACTAGCTTCAACAAACATTCAGTTGTACCCCGACTTTAGTACTTTCCATTGTTATATCAATATGTACAATCATTAAATAACAGATAATATTAATTACCTGTCACTTCATTAACAGTAGCTTGAAATATACATATATTGCTAATCCCACATGTACACTTATTTCTATTATTCGTTATAACAATTTTCATTCGATTGTCTCACATTTTTACTCACTCGAAAGGTGCATTGTGCTCAATAGTAGATAAGAATATGTGTCTGCTCAATAGTAGATAAGAAAACATATTCTAGAGTCCTAGGACAGAGTTCAAAGGCAAGTCTGCATTTTATTATATTAGCATCTTGAGCAAGTTTCTAACAATTTGGAAAAATTCTTTAACATCTCTATTCTTTTGGTTTTCATATCTGTAAAGATGAGCCTAATAATGGAATAATTTGGATAGGACTGTATCATATCTGTAAAGATAGGACTGTATCATGTCTATAAAGATAGCCTAATAATGGAATTTTTTTTTTGTAAATAAAAATAGCAATGGACAAATTTTATCATTTCTCAATGACTGTTACATTTTCTCTATGTTCTACCTTAAATAACTTTATATATTTACTTTATAATATAATACATAATAACCACACATTATTTAATAGAAATTAGTGGTTAAAAACAAAAGTTAGTGACTGAGTCTGAACCCTGGCTACATTAGATTCTAGCACATGTCCTTGAGCAAATTACATAATTATGGCTTTATTGTGAGGATTAAATGACAATTGTTCATAAAATCCTTAAAACAATACTTTGAATATATAACAATAAACACTAAATAATCTCTAGCAATATTATTATTACAAAGTCAGAATGTTGATAATAATAATAATAAATGTTTGCTTGAACTTGGACACAAATTCAGTGCTTACATTTGAGAACATGTTTCTCTAGATGTTAAATCTCTGTGCTTGCTCTAAATTAGGAATACAGGGAAAAAATATTCCAGATAATGTCAGGCTTAACAATTCTACAGTCTACTGTATCAGCTCTATTGCAAGACACTGTGTATTAAGGCAACTTGGTGGTAGGTCATGACTCATTAATATGTCTCAATCAATTATAACTTAGGCCATAAGGACTATCTTATTAAAACAAATTTAAAAAGTAAAATTAGTAAACATTTATTTATAAATATAAATTAAGAGGATGGACTTCATTATAAAGTCAGTCTCATTTATTTGCTTCACATATGCTTTTTTGATGGAGAGAGAAAAAAGGGGCCCAACAAGTGTGACTGAAACTGAATTTACCCCCATTGCTGATGCAAAGGTAAGGAAACAAGGGTCACATTTGAATTGCAAAATTCTTCACTCACTGTCATAGACAAAAAACATAGTAAGTTGCCCTCATTCTTACAGACTCTTATCTGTATAGAAATTAGGAAGAAGTGCTTAGGTTCTTCCTCTAAATTGAATAAACGTATTAGCTTATACATTATATTGGATTATTTCTCAGCCTTTGGGTAAAATCAGTGTGTATTAGGCCTATTTCTATTACATTCTTATAAATTCTAAGGGTTGGGTAAACCTTACTTGACCAAGGATTCTAAAATTTACTTAAGAAATGTGAACATTTTTTTTCTGTGTGTAAACAGGAAAAAGCATTTCTATCAATGTTTCTGAAAATTTATTTATATGGCACATAAAATTATAATTGTAATAGAAGTACTAATTATACTAATAACAATAGCATTCCTATAACTGAAGATTTAAAGACAATATAAAGTATTGGTTGAGGTTTTCACTTTTTAATTCCCTTAAGGCATTTTTTTTTTTGCATGAATCAGAATTCACCTGTAAATTCATTTCTATATATTCAATTTTCTAATTTTAGCAAAGATATAATAATATGTATGTATACCACTTAGTAATTTAAAAACAGATTACATTATAAAACTTTGAATTATAAGTTCAATTTGATACTTTTATTTATTTTATTCAAATCTAAGGTGTTTTTATGATAACACTCACTGCAAATGTGTAAAATTTGGCTTTAATATTTAAATGTTAAAAATATAATTTCATATTTAATATTTTTTCAGCAAATTATGTCCATGCAGTATGTGTCATGCTTCATTCCATAGAGTACAACTATTCACAATTAAGATAAGTAACTGTTTTTCATAAGAGGAAGTTAAGCGTATTTTGTAAAATATTTCCAATTTAATCTGTATGCAAGGTTACATAAATCTAATGTTTCAAGGAAATCCATATTCAGGAAAGCTGAATTCTTCATTTAAATAAAGAATCTGATTGTAGTGACACTAAATTTCTTGCCAATCTGTGATGAGCTTGGCATGTACCTGAAAATCGTGTCTTACTTTTAGAAAATATAATTTTACATAGTACTTTTATTTTGTATATAAAATTGATTATTATTTATCATGTCGTGATTTTTATTATGCTCAGAATAAACCTTGTGTTAAACTGTACATACAGTTTATTTTAGGCCTCCTTCTTACTTCCTAATTTTTTTCAGCCCAGTCAAGTCAAATACACTTCAATTTAACTATGATTTTTAAAAATTATCTGCTACTACTTTTCTTCATTTTACACTTTTGGAATTAAGCCAGGTGAGTAGTTTTATCTAACATTTATCTATCTATCATCATCATCATCTATCCTCATGACTATCATCAGGGTGATATATATATCCAGATACAGATAGATGTAGACAAAATGAGAGTCCCTAAGAGAAAGATGCTGCTTATCTCTTAGTGCTAATATAGTTACTAAGAACCTTTGCTGTTTCAATATCTGCTTCGTCCAGACATTTAATTGTTCTGATTTATAGCATTATGAGACCTTTGTCATTCTCTTTATCTCTCATGAATTATTTATCTCAATGTTTTTAAAATATTCTATCATATGCTATCTATGTACTTTAATATTCTTAAGTCATATAACATATTCATCTCACAATTTTTTGCTAGTAAAAACAGAAGCAAGATTACTGTTGATACAAGAATGTGCATTTTATCATTTTTCTGAGAATTATTCCATATTATGATAAAACTAAGAGCTTTTAGAAGGTCTATATGTGTGTATCTAAAGAGATATACCTTCTTGGTTTGGGTTCCAAAACGAAGTTTAGATTTAAAACATTTCAAAAGCACAGTTTAAATTATTGTGAAAAACTATATCTTGTATATTTAAATCAGGCAAAGGAAAATTGAAAAGCCAAACCTTAAATGACAATTATAAAACTTCATTGGAGTTTAATTATATACGATTTCCATGTTGAATGTGTTTATCAAGTCATTAAATATGTTTTAATTCTGCACTTACAAATTTAAGGGAT
Source organism: Galagoides demidoff (assembly GCA_963574575.1). NCBI lineage: Eukaryota > Metazoa > Chordata > Mammalia > Primates > Galagidae > Galagoides > Galagoides demidoff. Next base: position 9,902 of record CAUYQV010178155.1, read on the forward strand.
AAATTTCTTTTCTCATGTTGGGTGCTTTGGGAAATAACAAAGTAATAAGATATTGTTTGAAGGAAAGTTAATTTAGGAAATTAAATTATCTGATACAATAAAATTCACACTAAGTGACATTTAAGCAATGCAATATAGTGCTTAACATATTATGTAGTCACCGTAAATTAATTCTCCTCTGATTATTTTACTAATTTATCTTGTTTAGCAATAGCAGCATATCCAAGAATTGCTGAAACTTTTGTCATTGATTGATTAATATTTTAGCTAAGTTGCTGTTTTGACGAAAACATCTTCATGTCCTAAGTATTACTACTAGACTTTGTATGCATATGGGTGCTTCCCAGTAACTTGGAAAATCGAAGAAGAGATTTGTCATTTTGCCCAGGGTATATTCATTTCCTTTACTATCTGTCCTTCTATATATTCCAGACAAGTTGCTATAGGAGGAAGTTAAAAATTTGCCTTTTTGAAATGTATTCTTATTTAAATATGAGATTAAATTGAAGCAGAACTCAAAATCAAACTTTGCCTCATTTTCTTAAACCAGATATCTAATCCCTAATTTTGCTATCTCTGTAAGAAATAACCTTAAGTAACTTTGAGTAATTTAGCTCACCATATTTCTTAAATAACAAATACATACGAGGCAATGTTTTAAACATTGGAGACTCAAAAAATAATGACCATATTTTTCCACTTATGGGATCTAATACTTATTAAAATAAATAAGCATGTAAAGACATCATTGTAATGTGACATATGCTAAAACAATCTTTGTGGAGTAACTCGGCGTATTCAGATGATGAACAGTGAGGACAGTGTGCATTAAAGAAGGTGGAAGTAATTCAATTGCAGAGCCCAGCAAAAATTTCCTATATTGGAGTCAGAAGATAAAGGAAGCATAGGCAGGAAGATAGTGGAAGATACTTTTTCAAATGATGGGAACTATTTAAAAGTGGATAGTGGTACTAAAACTTGTATCAGCTACGTAAAAGGAAAAATAGTGTAGGTGAGAACACAGAGTTCAACTTTTGCAAAGTTATTTAAAGAGTAGAACTGTGAAAGAAACAAGTAGTGCTATTCAGTTGGAATTTTTGTATAGGCAGCTCATGCTAGGGAGATTAATTTGGGTCTAAAAAATAGATATGTGTTCGTCAATGTAAGTAACAATTCCATGTTTTTCCCACCCAATTCTTTTTTAATTCAAATTAGTATGAGGGTACAATTTTTTAGGTTACACTGTTCTCACTTCCAAGGTAAATTTCAAGTTGTATAAGAGTTTCTCAATTCTTAAAATATGCCTTTAAATTAGGCATGAGTCCAAAAAGAAAAAAAAATATATATGTATAGGTATATACGTATATATATAAATCATCCAGCTAGTGAGTGCGGAAGAAAAAATGGGATTTTTCTCTTCAAGTTTCCGATTTTAATTGCATATTCTACTCACAAAGATTTCTCTAAACATAGAAGAACAATGAATTATTTCATAAAGTTAATGTAGGAATTAAAATATTTATTTAGTGCCATAAAAGCATTTTATGATGTTTCATTTTAAGAGAATTACAGTTAGAGAAAGTCTGAATTCCAGTGTGTCTCCACTCTCTGACTGAAAGGATGTTGTAATCCTACTTATTACTGTATGTTCGTTCTATTGATAATGGGTCATAGTATTGTCTTAACTAAAAAGCTGAGTAAAATATATTATTTTGAGCAAAACAGTATTGTGATGTATGTCAGCACCTCCAGGTAAAAAATATCAGGCCCAGTTTCCTCCGGTTAAGTCTTACACGCAATCAAGCATTTTAAAACCAAAGTAAAGCTAACCACCTGGATACATATGTAAGAGACAGGTTTTCTCCAGGGCCTAGTCACCTGGTTTCAGCATCTTTGTATCTTTTCACTTCTGTGTTTTCTTTCTCACTACAGTGAATTGCAAAAATGGAAGTTCTGGTGCACACGTAACCTTGATAGAGAAAAGTTGTATTGGGACATGGGGCTCAGAGGCAGATACTGTTTTAAAAGTCATCATACAGTGTCCTGAAAAAATTAATATTGTGATTTCAACATCATATTCTTACATAAATGTTGTGCTAAAGGGATTCTCATGTTCTTACACATTGTGCTCTTTCTAGGAGATAGAGTTGCCTCTCTAATGATACAAATTTATTGGTAATCAGGGACTCCACATTGTGTGGTAAAATTTTACTGCCTGTGTTTTATTTTTAAATGAAATGTTATGGTTGCTTTAGTAAATTTAAAGCAAATATTAAGAACAAATTCAAACAATTATAAAAATAAAAGGATTTTCAAAAGGCAAAATAAAATTAGATTTCTCTAATCTTAGATGGCACAGATTTGTGAATTCTTTAATACTTACATTATTTTTATAAAAAGATGAGCTTCCTTCCTTCACTCCTTCCCTCTCTTCTTTCTTACCTTCCTTCCCTAGGTTTATTTTAAATTCCAAAGCCTCTATAAAGTTAATTCTCATCAACTACTTATTTGGCATATCATGCAAAATATATTATTCTTAGACACATCAAGTTTTTTATGTGAGAAGCCTAAATACACCTTTTTTTTCCTATAATTACATAGAATTGGCTCTTTAATCTGTTTATCATAGCAGTGCCTTCTCAGTATATCAAAACAGAGACTGTATATCAAGGCAGACACAGGGCTGATGTTTTCCTGACACTACCATAGAAGGGACCATTTCTGAGTCATTTTACTTTGTTATAGATATATGAGAAAAAGTAGCAACTTTCAAGGACAGAATAACAAAACTGAACCTAAGGACTAATATCTTTTGTTAATCAGTCTAAAGGTAGAAAGTCAGACAAATTTTACACTACAAAGTTAACTTGAGAACTAAGCAGCAAAACAGACTTGACATTGAAAATGACCTGTATTGTGTTTAAACTTCTCCACGTCCCAGGACAGTGAACTTTGTGCCAAATAAGCAGACCTCAAGCACAGAATGATCTTATCTTTCACATTATAATATTTTTTTAACTAATATTATCATTGATTTGACATGCTCTTGGTGACAATACCTAATTTATTTTGAAACTCAAATGACATTAATGGAGAACATAAGACTTTGATGTTTACCAAAATGGATCATAGGTTAAAACAAAGTTGAGATGTGCTCATTTGAACATACATTGGGGCTTTAATTATAGAATGATTATTCAAACTTGAATGCAATAATATTTTTCTCAGTTGGTTTACTCAGAACGATACATATTTACTTTGCAATGATTAGATGATGCCCTTGAATGTGCATAGCTGCAAAAAAAGGTGGGGTGGAGTTCTATCCTGAAATCTCAACATATCAATGTATCAATGTTTATTTTCTTATATTCGTTTATTTACCAAAAAAGAAATGGACTTATTCCTATCTTTTTATTGATTACAAATGAGCATACAGAATTAATTTTGTAATTCATCTTTCAAAATTTTTGAATTGTACATGATTGGCAGAATTTCTGGAAAAGCGGTTGATTGATTTGGTAAAGTTTTCATCACAATAGTTGAATTATGAATGTTAAATTATAAACTAATTATATGTGTTTACTTAAATTTTGAAAAGTGAACTATTTCATGGGATAAATATTTTATTCTAATCAAAAGAAGGTCAAAACAATGACCTGTGTTCACATTGTTGAAGAATAAGTCAGTAGCAAGAAACAACACAACTCAGTTTTAACAGGTGTCATCTATTTACTTCCAACAGCAAGGTAAATAGCATCCGTGAACAATTAAGAGGGAAAAGGATGTGGCAATTTCTTTCTCCATGGCTAAGCCACCTTTTATTCCCAGGTAATGCATCTAAGAGCCACATGGTCTGTCAATTCCCCCAAAGTCCACACAAAAGATTGGATCCACCTTGTGGTTACTGTGTGACAGTTTCCAAAGCATTTCAATGCACAAAGGAAGATTTTCTTTCTTTTTTTGCAGTTTTTGGTCAGGGCCAGGTTTGAACCCGCTACCTCTGTTACATAGGGCCAGTGCCCTACTCCTTTGAGTCACAGGTGCCACCTGAAGATTTTCTATTTTTGAGACAGAGTTTCACTCTATTGCCCCAGTCTTGAGTGCTATGGAGTCATAGTTCACAGAAATCTCAAACTCCTGGGTTCAAGTGATCCTCTTGCCTCAGTCTCCCTGAGTAGCTGTGACTATAGGCATGAGCCACCGCACTTGGCTACAAGGAAAGATTATGAGGGCTGACTCTTACACCCTACTTGAAAGCCTGAATGTTTTGGGTAAACCTCATTTTTGGATTCATGGTTGCCCCAGCCTCATTCCAATTGGTTATACCCCAACTGGTGTATGACACTGTATCATTAATATAACAAATTATCTACTTTTACAATATTTGTATCAATATACATTTATGGTTTTGATAGTACTTTTCAGAATATTTAGATCTTTGGATAACAGAAGGTGTTTATCTCTTTGGTAATGCGGCCACTTAGTTATATACACAATCACTAAAGTTTCTTACAATATTATCAATAATGGGGTAAATAGTTTTGCAAAAAGTTATGACAAGCACAATTTGTAAGAGGTTTTTTTCAAGAATTTCTTCTTAGCTCTTAACTAACATTATAAAAAGGAATATTATTTGTAAATTGGAGATGATTAGAATGTGGTTTTTCAAAAATAGCAACATGGGGATGCAAAAAGACAAAAATGGAAATAAATACTGTGTGCCAGGGCAATAACATTACATACTCAAAATGAGCTGAATAGACTTAAAATTGAAGAAAGTGATATCTGATGGCATATTGGGTCTAGTAATTTTCAAATCCTCAAGATTTTAAAAGATTTTTATGGAGTTTACACAGCAATTCAAATATCTGGGCTGCCATTGATCTTGTTGATGGTAACATCTTTATACCAAGGCCTCTTCCAGTTTCACTGTATCAAGAAAGATGAGACTAGAACATCTTGCACAAAGGTCATCTGATGTGGCCTTGAACTGACTTCTATCATTTCAACTAATGACAATGGGCAGAAATAAGTGAAGATTTCTGCTTCAGTGTAACGGGGCTAAAACATTCAGTGTTCCCTTTAACGAGAAGGGAAGGAATAGTGGATATTAACAAATATTACTAATGTCTATGACATCAGAATAGTGTTGATAATCATGGCTTCCTAAAATGAATTTCAAGATTTTAAAACACAAAAATGTTTGGACAAAAATTGTATGATTAAAAGGGAAAACCTTTTAAATTACCCTCACATCTGGTAGGGAAAACCAAACCAAACCAAATAAAACAAAAAAACCCTGCAATGTTAGCATTTGTACACTGATCTTATCTAAGTTAGATATTTTAGCACATTATATCAAGTATATGTGATCATATTGTTGAGCATACCAAATAACTTAAACATGGTATGTATCAAATAAACTTAATTTTAGTATAGTTGAAGTGATTCATTAAAATGTATTTTTGATTTATGATTGTTTGAATGCATGTTAAAAATTCACAATAATGTAGATTCCTTAATTTTAATCTGAACTAAGATTATAGGAATCATATATCTATGATTAAGAATGACTATTGAATTGCTAGTTTTTTTGTTTCACAAAAATTGAAAAATACTATTAATAAATAAAAAGCATTATATTATATGCTAAAATAATGTTTTGATGAATGACCTTGTAAAGGCTATTTGCACAAAAATTTTAATATCTGGTTTATTTATTCCAAATAATTTAAATAATTTTGTGTAAATCTTTTCTTTATACCAAATTTAAAATTTTCTATCTCTGTTGGTTATATTGCTGAAACAAATTCTCAGAAATTCTTTCTTTTATTTGTTTGTGGTGTACTTGTTTTGTTTATAATTCATTAATGAAATATATATGCTTAATATATGTATTTATAGCATTAGAATTAATTTAAACCTGAGCTTCACAAATTTTATGGTGAGAATTTATATACTATTGCAGATTAAAAATGATTTTTATCAGTCTTTTAAATTTTCTGAAATACCCATGACCAAAATAGTTTCATTTGCTCTGCTTTGCCCACTGTTCATTTTTAAGATGACCTTGGTGAAAGATAATGTTTTACTTCTTGGATATTTAAAAAATAAAGTTAATGATTTGATCGTATATAGAAAGTACATGCTGTATATAATGAAGTGGATAATTTGTTCCCATTTTTATCCTACAACTTTTAGTCATTCTTACTTGATCCTTATTAGTCTTTGCTATTGTATGATCTTTAATTTGGACTGAAATCAACCACAGCTGGAGATTACAAGATATGGATAAATGTGAATTTGAGTATTCACACTAATCTTCTTAACAAAAGTGTTTTGAGATCAAGTATAATAAGTAAAAGGAATAATATAATGATTTCTGATGTTCATTGAGATATCAGGGAAACTAATATTCTTTTTACTTCTTTCACTCACTAAGTCAGCCATGCATAAGTTCAGATATTTCAAAGTAATTGAGAGAATAAGACATATAGTTGTTTCTAAATTTTTACTGACACATTGAATTAAAAATACAATATTAACTTACATATTTAATATATTTATGATTTACTTAGTACCAGTATGTCAAAGTCTCTTAAACCTATTGTTTTTTATTATTTTTTTAAATTTAAAATGCTACCCTATACACTTGTCTTGAGAAAACAAAATTATCTCTGGAGAAAAAAATTTCAAAGTGATTATCAGAACCCAGTCCAACAGCACTCATATGCAGAGATAGAATTACAATTCTGGGGAAGGGGGGATGGGTTAGATTGTATCTAGAAGGTATAATGTACACAGTCCGGGTGATAGGCACACTTTTAAATTTGTCTTAAGTAATACAAACTTAATCCATGTAACCTAAACATTTTTTACCCCCATAACATTCTGAAATTTTAAAATAAGACTTTCTAGAAAGCTAGAGTGTGTAAGACTATTAATACAAGGCTAGATAAAGAAACAGATGGAACATAGCCAAGAACTAAGAAACAGACTCATGAATTTTCTAGAGAGTTTAGATTTGAATGAGGTGATTTCCAAATAGAGGGGAAAGAATATTTTCATATAAAAACTATACTATTTTCATAGTAAATAAACAAAAAAGGTTAAAATCAGTCTTTATAATATATACCACATTTTATTCCAAAAAGAATAAATAACTTAGATTTAAATGAAAGCCTATCAAGCTTTGGGAAAGTAGGAAGGATTACTGCCATCATAATCTTGGGGTAAATGTTATATTAACACAATGTAAAAATTGATAATCATTAAGAAAAAGATTAATATTTATGACTATCATAAAAGTAAGAATTTTTTCTCATCGAAGTTACCATTAAGAAAGTTAGATCACATTTTCCATTCAGAATCAACAAAGGACAATTAGCAAGTATTTTAATCCTATAAATTGATAGGGAAGAAAAGAGACCAATCAAGAGAAATATCAGCAAAAGGAATCACACTGCAAAAGAGAAAATTTCAATTGGCAATATATTAAAAGATGTCTAATATAATTAAACTTAAAATGAGAACTGTAATTATGAAGGGATTTGCTTCAGAATAATAGAAAAAAGAAAACTGGGCAATATTAATGTTGATGATGATGTGGAACAAAGGTAAATTTTATGCACTTTTAAGAGTATAAATTCTACAGCTAATGGGGAAAACAAGTTGGCCTTATGCAAAAAAATTGAAATATCTCTCAGAACTTTGAATAAGCATATTCCCCAGAGAAACTCATGTACATGGAGAATAGGATTCATACACAATAATGTTTATAAAGTCTTATACATAAAAGCTCCAAATCTGAAAAAAACTGGACACCTTTAAATATAAAATGGACTAATTAATTGGACATATTTTGTAACACATTATTATTAAGCAAAGAAAAGAAGTGAAATAAAGCCATATTCAATAGCATGGTTTGATCTCACGAACATACTGATTAAAAGAAGCAAGCTAAAAAGATTATCTATTGTATCATTCCAATGACATAAATCTCAAGGTACAGGTAAAATGAATGTATATTATTTATAGGGGTATATTTGTATAATGAAATAAAAAAGCCAAACACAAAATGATTAAAACAAAAGTCAAAAAAGTGTTTGACCATTAATTGTCATTTGAGAGACATTTCCAGATTTGACAGCAAACTCCTTATAAATATCAGATACAGTCTGAGTTTATGGACTTTTGTAGCCATTATATTATTAAAGAATAAGGAGTGAAAAAGACCACATTCTCACAAAGTTGTGATAATGAGACTTAATCGCAACAATTCTCATGATAAAATGATTGACATATTTAAAGAAAAAAATCTAAAAACCACTCTTTTTGTCATTGTTGGTATGTGTATCAATAGTGGTAGTTGTAGTTGATTATAATTTGGGAAGCTGAGTTTTGTTAGAGCACTCACCCACACAGAAAATTAAATAAAACACAGACATTTAGAAGTATAATTGTTGAATCAAAAGCATACATATTTCTTAGTTGTTCTTAACTTGTTTATCAAATATTTCTTGAGTGTATACTGCAAGCCTGGTACGGTTTTGAGCATTTGAAGTTGTGGGCTATATTTTGTAAGAGTTGAATTCAAGTATTTATCTCTGTCTTTAATGATCGTTACATCTATACGTGAGTCATCTTTCTGTATGTGAGGTAGGAACAGGTAAATAGCGGTAAGTATACTCATTCAAGCTCCTTGTTCTTACAGAGTTTGTATTCCAACTGAATAAATGTGCTTTAAACAATCAAATATTTTAAAAAGATAATTTGATGAGTACTGTAAAGAAAATGAATATGAAGTAGAGAGCAACTGAAGCACTCACATAAGTTGACATAGAGGAAACAGCCGAAGAAATATATGGGGAAGTGGTATTACTCAGTAGATATTCTCAGTATAAAGTTTATTTTAATAACATTTGACATACAAATTGCTCCAACAGGCATCAAAATCTTCTATGATATTTAAGACTATGAAGTCAAGGGAACATAAAGAAACCAACTTAAATAAAAGTAAAGAACTTGGGAAAGGATATTTAATAAATAGATGAGCTGTTTGCAGACTGCAGGGGAAAAGATGAACTTTACAATAAGCAATGATAAGACATTTGGGTAGTAAATAAGCAAAAGCAAAATTGGGATCTGATTTTATAAAATATGCTAAATTTAATTCACCTGCTCAAAAATATGTTATTTTTAGGGGAGGTATCTTTCTTGTTTTGTTCATACTCTTCAATTGCTCAAAATAATATCAGGCTTGCAGTAGGCACTCAAAAAGTACTTGCTAAACAAATTCAGAGCAGCAAAGAAAGATCACTAAATTTAAAATGAGTAACTTCATGATTAAATGATTACATTTCTAAAGGTTTATTTTCCAGAAATGCATTTGCTTGAAGGGGATTTACTGCATTTGCAAAGTAAATATCTTGTAATGATAAAATTGTATATACATATATTTTTTCCTCATTGGATATAGCTTAACTACATTCTGTATATTACATATACATATTAGGTAAAACACCCTTCAATTATTGAAAGGAATTTAAATCTATGTACACCTAGCCAAAAATGTATCTACGATATGTTATTAAGAGAAAAGTGAAACTGTATAACATTCTATATAAATAGATCTCTAAAAAATAAGTTTTCTTTCTCCCAGTAGTTATATATGTATGTATTAAATGCGTATGGAAGTTTCTGAAAAATATACAGTCAAATATTCATAGTGATTACCATGATTGCCACCACAGACTAGGGTTTCTAAATACCTAAACTTATTACTTGATCAAATTATTATATAAACTCAAAACTTTCTAAGTAATAGTTTTATACTTAAGAAGCAAAAGATACTTTAGAACTCAATCAGCAAATGGGGATGCTTGTTTTAGACAGAATTGAATTTCTTACATAAAGTACAGCAGTTTTAAACCTGAGTTGCCACCGCTTTGGGGGTGGAGAAAGGGTCTCCTAAGATCATCGGAAAACACATTATGATTCATAACAGTACCAAAATTACAGTTATGAGTAGCAACGAAAATAATTTTATGGAGGGTCAGCACAACATGAGGAACTGTAGTAAAGGGTCATGGCATTAGGAAGGTTGAGAACCACTGCTCTTAAAACTATTCAAAAATAAATTCTCATTAGACTTATAAATTTTCTTAGTGTTTTAATTCTGTTCTCTTAGTCAAATTACACATGTCCTTCAAAAATTTAATATATATCGAGATTAAAACAAATATGTTTACATACGTAAAAATTTCTCAGACAACTTATAATTAGCTTACTTATAACGATAACTCCTATGTAAGTGCATTTGTACTGCAGCACTTATATGACAAATTTTGTTTTTGGAAAATCATGTAATGGCCTCTTCGTATAGTTTTGAAACTAAAGATGTCTAATAGAAGTTTTGCTTTCCTACAGAAGATTATTCACTATCCTGAACTATTTTTACTTTCAAAATATTTTTCTTTGGTGATTCTAATCTGCTGTATAGGAACTCTATTCATAAAAATGGCTCTGCTTGAGATTAAACGTACCTTCATAGGATAACCTGTTCAATAATTTTAGCATCCACATAAACTACATATCAAGGTTTACGCCATTGTTGTGAAAATTAATTATAGAATAAGTCTCATTATAGGAATCTAAATGCACTTATACAAGTGCTTATTTTTATACTAAATCTTTATTTCTAATTTTTATTATTATTCTTGTTATAGGAAGGTACAAATGTTTAGTTTACATTTTCATTTTAAGGTAAAGTTCAAGTTGGAGTTGAGCCCTTCCCCCAGGGGGCATGCTGAACCTTCTCCCCTTGTGCACATTAGGTGAGATCCTGCCAGTCACCCTTTCTCATCCCCCCCTCCTCTCCACCCCCCTTCGCTAAACTATATTTGTGTTTTTTCTTTCACATGGGCATGCAGTTGTTTATATATTGGTTTCATATTAGTATTGAGTAATTTGGATACTTTTTTCCCATTCTTGAGATACTTTACTAAGAAGAACTTGTTTCAACTCCATACTACATCTTAATACATGCCTAGTGTCAAGAGCGGTCATCACTCACAGCCATTATCATTTTCATTGTGGCTAAGAAGGTATGGATCCTTCCATACTGTTAATTATTGTTGAATTAATATTGTTGAATTGGAAAGATAATACGATTTACTGAAGATTTTCTAGGATGTTTTTTAACTTATTCTAATATTATTGAGATCAAATGCAGCTAACTTTGATTTTGAGCTGTATGTATGAATATTTCTTGCATGAACCATTCTTTATTCGACAATTTTAAATAAGTGTTTACACTGTTTAATGCTCCTTTTTCAAACAAAATTGTGGCTCAGGGTGGCACCTGTGGCTCAAAGGAGTAGGGTGCTTGCCCCATATGCCAGAGGTGGCAAGTTCAAAACCAGCCCCGGCCAAAAAACCCCAAAACAAAACAAAATTGTGACTCAAAACTTTTGTGATTCTCATGAGACTTTGTGTGTAACAACCAAGGCAGCCTTACCACTTTCCTTGGCTTGAACAGACTTTGGCTTAGGTTTTTTTTCTGTTTCTAAGTCTCTGAACTCTCTTTCCTCAGAGGTTTTCCTTAAGGAAACTTGTAACTGTGAATTCTTTCTCTTCCCCTTTGAGATATATGTAAATCTTTTTTAAAGTCTCTTGCCAATTTTATATCCCAGGAATGTTTCTATCAAGAACCGAGGAGCCATTTGCTTGAAATGTAACCTTTATAAAAAATTTAGCTCCTGTCTATTTCTGGGGTAGGGTAGAAACATAATGACAGTGGATGCTTTTGCTCCAAGTTATACAAGTTAAAAAACTATACCCTATTATGAAGGTAAGTGAAGGTTTACTCTCTTTGGTGTACAGTCATAATGATTCAGCTTAGTACTGGTCCTCTCCTCTATTGCAAGAGGATTAAACAAAATCTTCCTTGACCATTTAACTATATTCTGTGCAATTTTTACTTTGACACAACTTGGATATGATTAGCTTATATTTTAAACAGAAGAAGGAAAGAAATGCAAATTATATGATCATGTAGTATGATATTACTAAAGTCACAAATAGTAATTTCATTTGGGCTTCAGGTGGAGCATTACCTCCCTTCAATGAGGAAGGGCACTAACATTTTAATTAAAATAAAGAAAGAAACATTTTCTTCTTAAGCTTTATTATCAGAGATATTTCAACTATTTCATGTATTTTATGAAATTCACATATTTTAAGGAATAACTTTCCCAAATTGCTAAGAGCAACATCAATAATACCTTGAAACTGCTGCTATATCTTACTTTAGTAGTGCAGATAGTAAAAAGGAGGCAAGATTTATGTGACAAATCATGTAGCTATTGAGGACTAAGCTTTATATAATGGAAGACTTTGACAATAAGTTTGTGGTGCACAGCAGCTTCAGCTCATAGGCAGACTATTCTCTTTGTAGGGCCAAAAATACTTTCTTAGTCTGAATTAAGTACTTTACATATATATGTAAATACATTTGTTCTCTTCTAAGTTGGGCCAAGCACAGGTAATACTCTAGAGGCAAAAATATGTGTGATTCCTACTTGGATTAACTCTCTTGAATAATAGACACTTTTCTTGTCTGGTCTTAAAAAGATATAGATCTTGGGGTGATGCCTGTGACTCAAAGGAGTAGGGCGCCAGCCCCATATGCTGGAGGTGGCAGGTTTAAACCCAGCCCCGGCCAAAAACTGCAAAAAAAAAAAAAAAATATATATATATACACATATATATATTATATATATATATATACACATATATATATATATATATCTTAACAAATTTTATAATTATTCAATGTGAATAGTCCTAGATAACCAATACAAAGGGAGAGATGAGATACTGAAAAAATGTAATTTAAAAAATAGTTTAGAAATAGTTTAAAATGAACTTTAAGTAAAAATTAGAAAAAAAATCCTTAATAAAGGAAGAAAGCATACATTATTTTTGAAAATACAAACAAAAAGCATAAATAAATACAAACCCACAAATATGTCAATAAGGCAGCAAATGTGAATCACATAAATTAACAAGTAAAAAACAATAGGATTTCATTGCTAAATTTGGTTTTTTAAAAAATTCTAGTCATATGCTACACATAAAAGACATATCCATAACATGGTAGTTCACAAATATTGAAAATAAATAAAGAACAAAATATGTCAGATAAATTCTACCTACAAAAACCTAGATAGAAGTTAAAATGCAGACGAGATAAGTTTTAAGGAAACAATAAAATGTTTTGGATAGCACCACTACATGCTGACACACACTGATCACTGCGTAGTAATTTTATACAACCAACATATAAAGTCTTCCAGAGAAGTTTGTGAACTTATCCTAGAAAAAGTGCTGCATATCTTATTGGTGAATATCACCATGGTCACCTTTGAAGTCCCCCTTTTGGGAAGCCATGCACTCATGCCGGCATCTAGCCCACTCTGCAAAGCAATTGTGGAGCTCCTTTCCGGGATGGTTATCAGAGGCGTGTCATTGTACTAGTTTCAAGGTCCTGAATGGCATTAACATGTTTTCCTGCCAATATTTCCTTTAACTTTGGGCAAAGAAAAAATGATTGGGGGGCAGATCAGGTGAGTAGGGATTTTCAGTTAGGATTTTCTTGCTTCTCTAACAACGCTGATTTGGTCTGCTATGCTTGCTTCTCACAGTCAGGTAATGATCTTTGATGCCCAATCTGATGAATTTTTGCACTCTTTTCATGAGTTCTGGTCGTTATTGGCTGTCCTGATCTTACTTCATCAGTGACACTTTCTCTCTCCTCAGAAGAGTGTCTAATCCATTGATATACTGCCATATTCTTCAAAGCATTATCCCCATAGACATGGACTGGCATCTTCTTGATTTAACTTTCACTCTTGCCATGTTTAACAAGAAATTTAATGTTTGCTCGTTCTGCTAATTCATGCTTCAACATCCTCCTGTCAGCCCACAAAAATGTGCAACAACAATAATGAATGTCATTCAGCAAGACACCACTACACATTAACACAAACACAGCTGTGAGACACTGATATGTTAAGGTTGTGAAACATTTTGGAGTTATTTATACAGTGCCAATGAAGGCTAACGGTGGCAAGTTTAATGAACTTAGTTGTCAGACCTGGTAGATGTGCACCAAATATAATGTCTCTTTCTTTTCCTCTTTCTATTTCTTTCCCTACACCCCACCAAAGCCACTGGTGAAATAACTGGTAATTGATATAACAAATAAAAATAGATTAAAAAATAATTTGAACAGCATAATAAAAAATTGATCTAATGGCTATCATATAAACTTGTATTCAGTGATTAGAAAATAAACGAGTAAAAAATCCCTTCTGAAATACTTGTGAAATAGAATTAGAAAATGTGTTTTTAAAATTATATTTAGAGTTCTTGTGAAAATGGAAAGCATCTTAGAACAAATGACAAAGGCCATCAAATTTTCAAATATTGGTTTATGAAACCTAATATTCTAAGAATGATTAAAATAAATCATAATATTTAGGAATAGTTAAAAATATTCTTAAGTATATGTAAACTTATTTTTATTGAATGAGTTAAAAAATAAGGGGTCATAAGAGAAATTAAACTTAACTGGAATTAAAAATAATAAAAACACTGTATAAATCTTAGAAGCAACTATTGCACAATTTGAAGGTAAAAATATGGTTTTGAATCACTATGTTTAAAAAAAAGCAATTTTTTAAAATAATATGTCTATCCTGAAGAGAAAGGAAAATGCAACCAAATAAAATTTTAATCCTAGTACTCTGAGAGTCTGGGGTGGGAGTGTTAGATGTGGCAGACCAGGTATTAGGTCCTTGTGTCCCCTGGTTCTTGGTTATCAGTATTGAAGAATGGTTACTGGTCCCAAGCTGATGGAGTATATGAGCAGAGCAAGCAGGAGCCAGCAGGCAAAGTGCCAAGTTTACTGAAGCACAGTAAATTTCAGGGAAGGAATGTGTTAGCCCACCCTAGTGGAAAAGACCCCAAGCTTAACAAAATTTTCCCTTTCATATTAATTCTTTAATTTTACATTTTCTTGGAAAAGGGTGGAAATTCTTGGAATTGGAAAGCCTCCCCTTTCTTATCCTTGCAAGGTAATTTCTAGGGTTTTCCATAGTATTTGTAAACTGCCTTGGTGCTGGTGGGTGTGATTTTTACTATGTTAATGAGGGTAGTTTATTTAGGGACGCTGTTACTTCAACTGTAGGTATGCTCTAAAGAACCTCTTTTTTAGCCTTGATCATAGCTCCATTTTGTGGTTTCTCTATCTGTTTGTGGTTGGTCAGTCCTTGGGGACCCGCTTAACATGTCATTTTTTCCTTCTTGGCAGCCCCCTCCACCACTGTCAATTTGTTCTTCACCGTAGACTAAGCATCTCTTAGCGTCATGTGGACATCCCTGGACAAAGCATTTCTTCCCCTTTGTGCTTATCCCTACATAACAGAAGGATCACTTAAGGTTATAAGTTAGAGACAAGCCTAGCAACTAGAACCCATCTCTACCAAAAATGGATAAATTTGCTGGGCATGGAGACACAGTCCTTTATAGTCCCAGCTACTTGGGAGGCTGAGACAAGAGAATTGCTTAAGCCCAAGAGTTTGAGATTGCTGTGAGCTGTGACGCTACAGCACTCTACTGAGGGCGACATATTGAGACTGTGTCTCAAAAAAAAAGAAGATATAAGATGTTAACATGGCAACATAAAGTTTATTTATGCACTTCATAAACACTCCAACATCTCTGTGCCTTAGTATGTTCTGATGGTAAAGTTGTCTTTTTCTCTAACACTTCTTAATATAATTTTAGCCTCATTATTAGATACCTTCACCTAATATAAAATTGTTGTGACTTTTTGACGCGGTCTCCCTTTTACCAATTTAAAACAGCTATCTTTCTTTCAGATATTGTTTTGTCTGAAAGTCTATTTTATGAAATTTTTAAAATCATCTCTCTTTTGCTAAAATTTTACACTATGTTTTTTTTTTTTTATTTACTTTCAATCCTTTGCATCATTATATTTAAAGGACACTTCTTTTTGGCAATCATCTGCAATAAAAATAGACTTTTAATGTAGAGTTATTATGCATATAATCTGAAACTCAGAGGAGAAAGCCAACCTACAGGAATAAATCTGGACTCCTATTTTTACAAATGATGATCAAAAGCAAATATGGAGAGATAATAACCTAAAGAGAGGATTTAAATCAAAAAGGAATAAGAGGTCCAGGAAAGATAAAGACAGTGTTTTTATGGACTCCAGTGTAAAAAGAGAGGAAATGGCTGGCTAGGTCAAATGGGCTCATAAACTACTTTTGTTAACTAAAGAAATATGCGCTTCAAAATTTGGAAGCGGAGTTTTATTTTTTATATAGAGTTCCAGCCTTTGGTGGGGAAGGCTTGTATAGAGTTCCAGCCTTATTGGGGAAGGCTTGAAAGCAGGGTTCTGGCTGTAAGCCAGGTACACAAGCATGAAGGCGAGGACAATGGGAATAGGGATTTATACTGAGCAGGATGGTCAGACACACATATTTAACAAGGCATGGGAGGGGTTATGAGTGTTTATGAAAAGAGAAACTTGTACCTACACAATGGTACCTACTGCCTCTTTATTGGGCCCATATCCAGAAAAGGCCACCCTCTACATCAAAAAGGTGATAGAAAAGTGTAAAATCCCTCTCTGCACATACTCTGTGTACTGTTTAAAACCACATCATAGTGGTCCTTTATTAAGCAAGAATGTTTGTCTGGCACTTGGTGGCGGGGGTAGGGGAAGCTGGTAGCTCTTAGCAATGGAGGTGGTACATGAATAGCTAACCTCCCATCCTGCTATGACTGGGAACTCAACGTTAGTGTTTCTTTTGGGGCCCCTTGGCCTAGAGGCAATCTGATTAGTGGGGATCGCTGGCAATTTTCTTTTAGTTCACACATGAGTCAGGTTCACCTTATAAGGGTCCATGTGAATCTTTCTAAATGTAGAATATAAATGTCTTAACACAATAACTAAGAAAGTGACATGAAGGCTATGTTAACCAGTTTGATGAAAAATTTTCAAATTGTATATAAACACAGCACACTGTGCCCCATGACTGTATTCATGTACACAGATATGTTTTAATTAAAAAAAAT